>PVJH01019036.1:0-43750 GCA_004026705.1 Nesogale talazaci
GATCCACAGCTTCTTTTCCCCCTGTGAGAAACAATCAAGTGGGCTTGGCAGAGGAGTAGGAAGTTGGTCACTCAGCTCTATCTGAGATGAATAGAGGGAGGAAAATTCCCCATTCTGTGAAAAGACATGGTTCCTTTATAAAAACAAGGAGTCTATGCTCCTAAAGATATTCCAAGCACGAGAAAAGTTTAGAGGCTCCCAGTCTGGAGTCAGTGATTGGCAAGGACTCTAGGACAAATAGCCACAATTTGGGTGCTACACAGTTTTCATATCAACTTGATAGACAAGGGCAAAGGAGTGGAGTCTAGCCTGTCAATCAAGTCATAGCCTGATGTTGTTTCCTTGTGGATATAGTCTTCTCATGAGGATTTTGGGAATGCTCTCTCTTTCTAGTACCTTGTGTGTGGGGTACTAGAGAAGCAAATCTTGAAGATCGAGAGTGGGTTCTTGTCTGGCTTCTGCTTCATAGTAGTCTTTCTTCTGTCGCTACCTGGAGGTCAGATATGGCCATAGAGGTTAAATGGGTTGTTTTCTGGAAAGACAATGGGACGTGAAAGTTTTGATTAATAGAAAATGTCTTAAATTAATGATGACCTGAGTAACCAAAGGTACATTCTCTCAAGATATTTAACTCAAATTACAAGAATACAGCTCTTGCAGTCATACCAGACACCCAAACCATCACCCTAGTCTGAATCTCAACCCTACTCTGACACACTACATGATCACAGGGTAGTAAAACAACATACCCCCAAATTCTGTCCCCAACTGTACAAGAGACCTCTATTCCAAGCTGTCCCGCTGCCCTCCCTCCCTCCCCCTCTCAAGGTGTGGGACCCAATGGTTCTTTGTTCTGGCATTGTTGTTGCTTTGTGTTCTAACATTCCCTCCCTCTTTACAAAATTGTGCATTAGCTTTAAAAGTCATCTTCAACCAGGACCTACTCCTTTGTGGATATACCTTAGAACAGGGGAAATATATATATATATATAACACATATATAATATATATAAAACTTTACCTTTTGCCTTCCAAATTAGCTTGCTAAATTTCTAGTCCTTTTACATCCCCTCCAATCAGAAATTGGCAGTCAAAACAGAGACTAAACTCCTGGCAAAAGCTTAGAGCCCAAACAAACATGCATTAGCAACTCTCCTCATCTTGTTAGTATTTTTTTTCCATTCGTTTTCTTAAAAGTTTAATTTCTTTTTTTTAACTTTTTTTTTTTTGGCATCACTGCTCTCCGGTGGTGGGAGTAGGAGAAAACTTTAATTTCTTGACCTGTTCTTTAACATTCCTTTGTTTACCAGAAAAAGAATGTAAAAGAACGATGATGGCCCTGGTGCAATAGCTGAAGGAAGAGTTTGAGGGAAAAACTGAAAAAACAGAAAAGCCAACGACCTCAGTATATGCTGTAAAAGAAAACCTCCAAACAGAAATACAAAACTCAAACACTACAATAGCAGACTTAAATAACACTATAATGGAACAGAGAAACAACTGAATACGGAAACCCAAATTTGTGACCTGGAACACAAATCTACAGATTCCAACATAAAAGAGGAACAGATAACAAAAACAATGAAAGAGTCTGAGGATGTGAAGACATTGTGGAACAAATTTAACGGAAACACCTTTTTTTTTTAAATAGGGATTCGAGATGAGAAAGAAGCAAAGAACTCCACGCAGAGACTATTCTTGCAAGAAACCTCTTCACAATGCCTAAATATGGAAAATATAATTACTCAGAAAGCCGAGAGAATGCCAGCCAGGAAAGATGTCCAAAGGAGTCCTTCCCCCATCCCCAGCATATTGTAGTCAAATTGTCTAACATCAATGACAAGGAAAAAATTCTAACAGCAGCCAGAAATAAAAGATCAATTGCATACAAGGGCCAGCAATTAGAATAACCTCAGATATCTGAGCAGAAACCATGTAGGCAAGAAGATAGTGGAGTGATGTATACTAGAGGGGAAAAATTGTCAACATAGATTCCTGTATCCAGCAGAGTTATCAATCAAATATGGTGGAGAGATAAAAGGATTCCAAGACAATGAGAAACTAAATGAATCCACAAAAACAGGACCACCACTACAAAAAAAAAATACTCAATTAATTACTATGACCCCAAATCCAAGACAAATGCACATAAACCTGAAACCAATGTTCATAATTCCACACAAAAATCACCACATACAAATACCCAGAGCAAGGAAGTAACACAGGAAGAACAAAGAAACTAAACACAACACACATATGAACACACAAAACACAAATATAAAAAGCACAATGATAGTAACAAATACATATCAATAATTGTACTGAATGTTAATGGATTGAATAAAGAAACAGAGAGTAGCAGAATGCATAAGAAAACAAAATCCATCAATATGCTGCCAACAAAAAACACTTCTCACAAATAAAAACATGAACAGATTAAAATCAGAGGCTGGGCAAAAGCATACCAAACCAACAGCAACCCAAAGAAGGCAGGGGTAGCAATGTTGATCTCTGAGAAGCTGGACTTTAAAGCAACCAATGTAAAACGATATAGAAGCAGCCAGAGGGACAGACAAATGGTAAAGGGAACAACAGCTCAGGAACCCATAATATAATAAGCATATATGAAAAACCTTTATATTACGTCAATCACACCTAACAGAAGTGAAAATGGATAGAGACACATTGCAATAATAACAGGAGACTTAATACAACACTCTCAAGGAAAGACAGAACATCAAGAAAAGAACCCAAACAACATATCAAAAAACTAAATAATACAATATATAAAAACGACCTCATAGACATATACAGAATGTGTCCTCAAACAAAACAACCAAGCACATTCTTATCCAAGATACTTGGAGTATTATCAAGAAAAGTCCACATACAGACCACAAGTCATGCCTCAATAAATTCAAAATTATTGAGATCCTACTGTCAATCTTCTCAAGCCCAAAGCCATAAAATTAGAAATCAACAATAAAATGAGCATAAACACACTGACACTCATGGAGGCTGACCAAAAAAATACTCAAAAATACCTGGATAATAAAGAAAATAAATGGGGAAATTAAAAAAAAGCCCTTGGAACAAATGAGATTATAGCACAACACATCAAAGCCTTTGGAACATAACAAATGTAACAACCAGAGATCAATTTATAGCTATCAACACACACATCCAAAAAGAGGAGAAAGCAAAATTCAA
Source organism: Nesogale talazaci (assembly GCA_004026705.1). Lineage (NCBI taxonomy): Eukaryota > Metazoa > Chordata > Mammalia > Afrosoricida > Tenrecidae > Nesogale > Nesogale talazaci. The sequence continues at coordinate 3,211 of PVJH01019036.1, forward strand.
ACTCTAACACAGTCCAAGAGCTGGAACAAGAACAATACAATCCCCAATAAAGTAAGGAAAGAGATTGTAATGAACACAACATAAATAAACAATATGGAAAGCACCCCAAAAGGGGGACCTAAAAGACAAGAAGCTGGATCCTTGAAACAATTAACAAAATAGGCAGACCGCTGGCTTACAAGGGAAAAAGAAGAAAAGATGCAGAAATCCAGAATAAGAAGAAAATGGTGAAATTACAACAGAAACAAGTGAAAAAAAAAAGAGAAAAATATACTACAATGAAAAACTGTACTCAAACAAATTAGAAAACCTAGAATGGCCAGATACCTAGAAACCTATCACCCACACAAATTAATGCAGACAGATATTGAAAATCTCAACAGACCTGTAACAAAAGAAGAAATAGAGTAGGTCATTAACAAACTACTAAACAAAAAGAGCCCAGGAACAGACAGTTTCAACAAGGGAATCCTATTAAATATTCAAAGAAGATCTGACACCAACACTACACAAACTCTTCCAGAATATAGAGATGACAACAATCTTCCAAACTCATTCCATAAAGCTAGCATAACACTGATTCCCAAACTAGGTAAAGACCCCACAATGATTGAAAACTGTGGACAATTATTTCTTATGAACATAGGTGCTGAAATCCTCAACAAAATCCTGAACAATAGACTATAGCAGCATATCAACAAAATAATTCACCATAATCTTGTAGGAGTCATTCTAGGTAGGCAAGGATAGTTTAATATTTAAAAACAATCAATGTAATCCACCACAAGGTGGATCCACCTTTTCTAAACAAGGTAAGAATAGGCAGACTTAATATTATGAAAATGGCTATACTGTTTAAAACAATCTATAGATACAATGGAATTTCAATTTCAATTCCAAATAAATTTGCTAAAGAAATGGAAAAACCAGTTATCAATTTCATATGGGCAGTCAGAAGACCAAGGGTGATCAAAGAGCTTCTTTAAAAGAAGAAACAAATAGGAGGACTAGCACTGCTTGACCTAAAAACCTATTACATAGTCACAGTTACCAAAATAGGTTGGTCCTGGTACAGTGATGATGCATGGGCCAATGGTTCATTTCTCAGAGCACTGGATTGATGTAAGTGGGCAGTATAGAAATCGAATATCCCAAATTGAGGGAGTAAAAGTGGTTAGCTTACAAACTTTCATAGGTCGGGGAATATATTTATAGAATTATAGGATTAAGATGTAAGTCTACTTAACTGCAATTGTTAGGCATAGGATATTTTTGCTTTGCTCACTTATAGAATGTTATATTTAAATGAGGACGGCATATATTGAATTGTGTGCATTTTATTTTATCCTGTTAGGTACAGATATGATTTTATTATTGTTTGCTTGAAAATTGCATATTTCTAAAGAGTTAGGTGAAAGTGACAAACTGACGTTACATAATCTGGTGTCAATTTGAGAATTGAGAGAGTAGAGTTGGTGTCTGGTCTTTCAATCAGAATATAGACTCGGTGTGGGCGTGGCCTTCTGATAATTCTGTGGTGAGTGGTGAAAAGGGAAGAGAGTTTTAAAGGACAAGTCCGTTAATCTCACTGGAAGCCTTGCAGACTTGCCTTCGACATGGAGGGGGATCTCTACATCTGTGAACCTCGGAGGTACGTCCAAATCACACTCTCAATATTGCGCTCCCCCCCCCACCCCATTTTTCCTCACTGCTCAGTGCTTTCATGCACTTGTCTCCTGCTGGTGCATGACTGTCCACTGCATGGCCAGAAACTTTACTGTGAAAGCAAACCTTCATAATTGACTTTATTATTTTCCAGCTGCGAGATCCAATCCCTCTCATATTCTTCACCAATAACAAATGGGCATGAAAGGATTTACAACCCATACCTAGATTCAAAAATTTTTATCATAAGCCTGAAGTTTTGACTTTATTAATTGGCTACTAAATTTGCCTTGACAGATTTAAGTGTATAGAAGATAATCACTTTGCTCCTAAAAATAATTGATATTTAAAGGGAGGTCTTGTGGGATGAAGACAGGACTTTTTCAAATTATATACTCTAAAATATTAAGTAAACTATTTACCAGGATTTGGTGTGAAAGTTAAGTTAGCTATTGTCCCTGAAGCTCCCAGTTATCTGAGACCTTAGTGTGTCTCATAACAGAGCTAACTCTCCTGCTATTAGGATGATGGTCCCCTTTCACTGAAGCCTGTGAGCGGATTCACATATTTTTGTTAATCATCATTAATGTAACCTGTTTTGCCACATCAAGGAGTCTGATCTTGTCACATGACACCCTGATAGCTTCTTTTCCTATAATGTGTGCATATGGCACAACCCTTCCTGTGGCATATGTTCTTGCCTGTAATTAGGGGCCTGACATGACTCCAGAGGGTATATAAGGATTGAACATAGGATAGAGGCTCTCTCTCCTGCCTCCCTCTCCACCCCTCAGTGCCATACTCTCCCTCACCCCTCTCCCTCATCGTGTAATCTCTCCCTCTATTCTTTCTCTCCATGTGGACCACCCGATTTGCAGAGGTGAGTATGCTACCCTGATGTGAAATGAGTATGACTCTTATTATTTCTCTCTCCTGCTCTCTATAACCTTATTATTATAAATAATAGTTACTACCACTGTGCCTATTGAACCTGTGATGCATGTATTACTACCTGGCTTCTTCTGATACACAGGCGACCAAGTATAATGAAAGGTACATTCAGCAGAGGACAAGATAAATGATTTGGACATGATGAAATTGCATCCATCATTTATGCACATCAAAAGACTTTATCAGGAGAATTAAATGAAAGCACGCATTGGGAAAAATTTTACCAACAGCTCACCAGACAAAGGGTTAATTAATAAAATATATAGAATTCTGCAGCAGGCCAATAAGAAAATAACAATAGACCCAATTAAGAAATGGGGAAAAGACATGAGCAGGCACTTCACCAAAAATGAAGTGCAACTGGTTAACAAACGTATGAAAAAAATGCTCCCATGAAGCGTACAACTTTCCTCTAGTTCCTGAAGGCTTCCTCCCTCCAACTGTCACGATCCCAGTTCTACACTACTGTGGAGATGAGAAATGGAAATGCGGGGAACCCAGGATGGATGAACCCCATGGGACCAGTAGTGGGAATGAAGCTGTAGGATGGGTGGAGGGAAAGTGGGGTGGAGAGGGGGAGCCAACTTCAGGGATCTACCTATAACCCCCTACTAGGGGGACAGACACTGGGGGAGAGGGCAAGGGGAGACATAGAACAGGGTAAGTTATGACAAAACAATAATTTATGGAGTATTGAGAGTTAGTGGGGGAGTGGGGAGCAAGGATGGAGGGGAAAGGATGGGAGGCTGAGGTCAGAGGCTCAGATGGAAAGGTACAGGTTCAGAGAGCTATGATGGCTGCAGGCATGTGAAGAAGCGTGGTACAATATATGTATTTATGTATTATGTGAAACGATGTATGAGCCCTTCATAAAATGATTAAACATGGAAGAAAAATATTAAAAGTAAAAATAAATGCTCATGAAAAATTCCCCCTAAATAGGCATTAGGGAGATGCAAATTAAAACACATTGAGATACCACTTTACACCTATAATGTTAACCCACATCAAAAACCCAGAAAAGAACAAATATTAGAGAGGGTGTGAAGAGATTGCAACTTGAATACACTGCTGGTGTACTTGTAAATACATGCAACCATAGTGGAAAATGATATGGCAGTATTTAAACCACCTGGAAATTGAAATCCCATGTGATCCAGTAATACTGCTATTAGGTACATACCTTAAAGAAATAAGAGACATGACATGAGTGCAGGTGTGCTTTCCCATGTTCATACCAGCCCAAGTCACAGAAGCAAGAAACGGAAAGCAGCCCAGATGACCAGCAGTGGATAAATAAACTATACTACATACACACAATGGAATACTATTATTCCCTAAAACACAGCAATGAAGCATGAAATACTGAATGACACGGAAGGACCCAGAAACTATTATGCTGGGTGAAGGGCAAATTCCATATGAGCGTAATACTACAAAAAGAAACACCACCTTAACAAAGCTTACAAACCAGTACCTGAAAAGAACGGGAGAAAGCTACTTACTGGCCATGAACCAGACAATCTCTCCCTTTTGCACACTTCACAAGAGCCATCGAGGAGGAGGAGAATCACATTGCCTGGGATCTCTCCTTCGAGAGGGGGAAACTGGGAGATGACTATCCACTTCAGACTATATAGCATCAACACAGGACCAGGGCAAATCAGTGAGTCCTCCACAGGAATGGAAGAAGATTTCTGGAAATTCAAGACAAGATCATGAAAGGGGATCACCTATATTGTGGAGGAGTCACTGATAGTTCTTTTGGTGAATATGCTGAGTGATTGGGGAGAACTAACCCTATAGGGGAAGGAATGCTAAGTAATGAGCACAGAGAACCCAGTGGGCAATGGGCCTGATTTTATTACCTGATAGACATTACAAATTCATTTATTATCCAACCTTTGGTAAACCGCACCATGGACTAAGCACCAGATGATCACGGAAGCTAACCTGGCAGGCAGCAGGGCACAATTCAGGGGCTACACATAGAGGAACATAGAGGCACCACAGAATGAACTGAACCCGACTTTGAAGCTGCTTGCACCCTTGGACTGGGGACTTGGTGACTTGAATGGGAGAAGAGAGAGTGGCTGCTCCAGGATTGTGGGAGTGGCAGTCATTGAACCTTGGAGGAAACCCTAGCTTGGTGAGTGACCAATGGAAAGGGACCCTGAGTCACCATACATATAATACCTCAATGTCCACCCTGCACTGACATGATAGGTTGGGAGCCATTGAAAAGGGATCTAAACTTTAGAGAATTAGCCTCGAAAGACTGGCATCAATGTCTATACTTAGAGTCAATAGAACTAAATCAAATGAGAGATCACATTGTGAAGGACAAAACCTTCAGAGATTTTGCGGGTTGCAATTCAAGGTGGACCTGTGCTTGCAGAGTGTCCTCATACTGACAGTGACTGGAGTGCTAGGTCATTGGGAAAATTGATGATGATGACAATAGTGCAATTGACATACCTCAGGAGGGTGATTGACAATCCTGTACTTTTTTGTTTATATGGGTTATCGCTTTCCTGCTCACTGTCCTGGCCCGCGGGACATTCAAAACGTGGATCTCTCGATCCAGAGCCTGAAAGACGAAGATGGGCAGGGGACGCGAAGAATGGAGGCAAAACAGGTTTCTGATCAAGCCTCGTTTATTGGGGAAAAACTCAGGGTATATAAGGCCAATGGTCAGGAGTAAAGGTCACAGCTTATGCTAATGAGGTAGAGTCAATAGGGGCCAATCCTGGCCGAGTGCCAGATAAGGAAAAAACGCGCGCAAAGGGGGCTGTAGTCCTCAACTTGGTCCAGTATGTTAATGGGGGTATACAGAAGCAAAGCGGGGGCAACTTAAAGCAACCAATCACAAAGCTACAATATAATCTAATGGACTAAAGGTCACAACATATGTAAGCACTATAAAACAATACAAAGGTATAATAACTAAAATGTAACACAAACAAAGCAAGCTATATAGCTTATACAAAAGGGTAAAATATAAACTAAACATAGATGCCAGGAACCGATACAGGAAAAGGCTGTGTGTGTCCCAGCATGAGATAGGTGTCCTTTGTGCATCTGGTGGTCTTTGATAAAGCCCTGGGGCGGGAGGGACTGTTTGCAGAGCAAACGATGGCCTCTGAATCCGGCTCTCCACAGCTCACAGCTTGCTTTTTGGGGTTTCTTCCTTCTTCCCTCTCTCCCTCCCTCCCTCCCTCCTTCCTTTTCTTTCTTTTAATATGTGTTCCAGTTCTTTGGTTGCTGGTTGGCTTATTGCTGCTATTGAGACAGTTGGTCTTATTTTGCCATTGTATGACCTCCAAAGATTTTGATTTTGTCATAGTATGACCACCCAAGTAAACCTGCAAACCCTATGGACAAGAAGATGGATTCTTAACTCTAGCCCCAATTCAGGAACAGTTGGTTCTGTTTATAAGGCCCTGCTCACCGTCATAAAAGGATCACTGAATATAAGGGGTGCAGGTGTGTGAAAGGAAGACTAAGGGAATTTCAGGAAAATTGAAAGCAGGAGTGGGGAGGGAGCACTAGAACTGACTGTGATTGCACAACTCATTTTAAAGGAAATTTAACCTTGAGAGTGGGGATGTTCTAAAATTGATACTGTAATGATTGGGCAATTGTCCTGGACATGAATGTACAATTGAACTATTAAATTATATGTTATAGAAATTATGTGCCAATTAAATTTTTATGTATCAAAATAATTACCCCCTCACTAAGTTGAAAAAAGAAGTACATAAATAAATAAAGAATGAAGCTCTAAAAGTCTGCAATTCTCTCTAACCCATGATGAGAGTTACTTGTAATCTGCCTATTTTTATTTTCCCCTCACCACTTTCTACATGCTTATTTTTCTGCTGGTCTGCGCTCTAAACTACAACATTATATTTGGGAAATAGGGAAAACCAGCAGGGCAGTTCTCAATCAAGAGCAGTGAGTAAGGGCAAATAGCTTAACCTATGGCCCAAATACTAAGTTGCTTGAGTATAGGATGGAGAGAAAACTCACCTTAAATTTTCTGTGTGTAGGAAATGCAAGTGAATAAAGATTGGGCATTTGGGTCAAAGATGTTCTATCAACAGAATTGGTTTATATGAATGCCTGAATTTTCTGTTCGGAATGAAAAATACACTACACTTTCTTGGGAACTCTGCATTTATTCTTAATTCTGAAGCGTTTTCTATCTATCTATTATCTATCTATCATTTTATGTGTAGTCGATTCACAATGCTAGTGTCAAGATTCAATGAGACAATGCACATGAATATACCTTGTAAACCCCGAAGGTGTTACATTATAGGTATAGCCATTCCTCACAATCTAGGTCCTTCTCAGTGACAAAGCACTGTGGTGGATAGAGAACTGGATATTTAATATTGGAAATACTCTTTTTCATACTTAAACTTTATCCACTGGCCTTTCACCATTCAGATAGTTTGTCTGTGTTGATGTCCCAGAAGAAAAATTTCAAAATAGCCAAGCCTTTCTTTTGAGTTTTGAAATTATCAACAAGAAGAGAATTATGGATCCCATAATCAATTTCATATAGCTAAGCTCCCATGTTGTGAAAATGACTCACATCTTTGCCACTAATCACAGGGTTTGACGTTCAAGTCCATCCAGAGGCACCTGAGAAGAAAGACCTGTTGATCAGATATTTAGAACCCTATAGATCATCGTTCTTCTCTGATATACACCATGAGTTGTAGCTGACTTGATGGTGACTTTTTGGTTTCTGATGTTAATGAAAGTTTTCTCTTTCTTGTCCCCAAGATCAGGCGAGGGAATGAAAGAGGGAAGATGGAGACTGCAGAAGACCTCAACAAATGAGACAGAAAAACATAAAATTGACATAAGGATTTATACTTTCTTCATTCTTGCATCCTAGAGAAAGCTCTGAATATTGCCATGACTTGGTACCCATGTGGACATCCGGTGAGCAGCTGCCTTCTCTTAGTCTCCATTTGATTGAGCACCAGAGACAAGCTCTTCCTCCCTGCTCAATACTTTTGTTCAGTAGTATCTAACAGATCTCCAATTGTTGGTCATCCTAAAGAAATGACACCTGTGATGACCTGATCTTTGGGGGGATGCTATCTTACTTAATCCATGTGAACCACCCCTATTAGTACTAGATCGGAAAAGTACTATCTCAGAAACTAAAAAGAAAGTAGCTTCAAGAAGGGAAAATTGATCTATGAGCTGTGCCAAATTCTGCTGAGAAGATGGATAAAGTAAATGTTGTTTTTGTCTTCCATAAAATTATAATCACTGAAGTTATGCTTATGCTTAACATCATGCTTTTCCATAAGTATGAGGGGGCTTCAAAAAGTATGTCGGAAAACTAAAATAAAAGATAGTGGATAGCTCTATGAACTTTTTGAAGTCCTCTGTAATGCTATCACTGTCTTGTGTTAAGGAATACCCAAAACAATGGGATATTGATTCTGCCACTCTTGGGACTGAGGGACCAAGAGTAGCCTCTCGAATTGTTTGTCATGCAGTGGGTGTCAATGTTGGTAATGTGTAAGCTGAAGAGATGGTGGTGAATGGTCACTTCAATCCCACAAGATTGGAGCTAGTTTTTTGCCAGGGAATGGTGGGAAGAGCAACTATCAAGCATATCTGCCTCTTGGCTGAAGAGAATTTGAAACAGCTGACTTTGTTAGGAATAATGACTTGAGACTTCTTATTGTACAGCTAAACAGATGAGGGAGATGTTTTGTCTGAAGTGAAGCAGATCAGCTTTGTCACTGCCTTCTGAGCACAGTCATTTCTCACAATGAGTACATTCAGCACCCTCAAGGGCACTCGGCACATTCTCTCCACAGCAAAGAACAAGTTCTTCTGTATTGCTCCACAGCAGAAATGGGAACCACAATTAACAGACAGACATTGGGACTCTACTCAAGCAAGTACCCCCTCAATGCAAGAACACTTTGTTCTATTAAACTGGCATTCCATGATGCTCACCTTCCTGACACAATCCCTGAAGACAAAGCAAGTGTATAAACACATGTGGTGAAGAAATTTGATGGTGCCCAGCTATCAAAAGATATAGCATCTTAAAGGCTTAAATATAAATAAGCAGACATCTGTCTGAGAAGCAACCAAATCCATATGGAAGAATCATACCAGCCTGTGTGATCAAGAGATGTAGATAGGATCAGTATCAGGCACCAAGGAACAAAACCATTATATAATTGTGAATGAGGGGCAATGTGGAGTGGAGACCCAAAGCCCATCTGCAGGCAACTGGACATCCCTTAGAGAAGGGTCACAAAGAGTAGATGAGTCTGTCAGGGTACAGTATAGTATTGTTGAAACACAACTTTTTCTAGTTCTTTAATGCTTCATCACCCCACTATCATGATCCCAATTTTATCCTACAAGTATGGCTAGACCAGAGGATGTACACCAGGTACAGATAAGAGCTGGAAGCACAGGGAATCCAAGACAGATAAACCCCTCATTGCCAATAATGAGAGTAGCAATACCAAGAGGGTAAGGGCAATGAGGAACTGATACCAAGGGCTCAAGTAGAAAGAAAATGTTTTGAGAATGATGATGACAACAAATGTACAAATGTGCTTGACAAAATGAGTTGGTGTATGGATTATGATAAGAGTTGTACAAACCCCAATTAAAAAAAAAGACCTTTCAGGAGAAGCAAGTTTCAGTTCAGTATAAGAGACAAAACAGTGGTGCTTTGGAGGCAATCAGGAAACAGAGTGAAGTGTTTAGCATTTTACCTATGTCATATTACCTCCGATTTCAGGGTTAGAGAGAGCATTTTAACAATGTGCTGACTGCAGGAGAGACCAACGGGTCATAAGTAAAGCTCTGAGAAGAGAAGGTTTGAGATCAATGATTACTCAACCAAGAAGAAAGTTCTTTGAAGGAGGCAGGCCTGTCCCCAGAACTTGGAAGTTTGGCCAATTTTTCTCTGTGCAGCTCAATAACTGCAGGGCTCCTCTGACTTATGCATTCAGAACAGAACGTCTCTCTCTCTCTCTCTCTCTCTCTCTCTCTCTCTCTCTCTCTCTCTCTCTCTCTCATCTTTGCTGTATTCCCCAGAGAAGGGCAAAAGAGCAGAGCAATGTACTGGAAGCACCAAAAGTTCTTCTACACAGATCCTCAGGGCAGTTGTTTCTAAGAACTCTGGACAGAAAAATAAACCAAGTAGATATGCTTCCTCCAGCAACATGTCCGCTTTTGGATGCACAAGGAACAGCCTCCTGGTACAGTGACCAGCACAATTAAATATCTTATGACTATTTCAATGGCAAGCTTTTGTCCAGAGACCACGGCTTCCTAGTCACAGATGGGCTTGGTTAACCTGTCCTTCACTGTAGCGACACCATAACAGATGTAAAAACCTTGCAAACCTGGACTAAAGTAACTTAGGAGATAACCACAGCCTCTTAAAAGAGTCTTTTGCTACAGCAACTAAAATTTTTTTGTTATATACCAGAGCATATGAAATGAGACTAAGGGTCTTTGCTGCTCTTGTCAAGGCCAGGCTGGAAGTGCTACAGATTCTTCATCCTTTGAGTAGAGAAAGAATCCCTAGTTATGATGTGGGGTTCTCACCACAGAGCCAGCAGTTCAAACCAACCAGCCTCTCTTCTGGGGAAAGACAGGGCTTCCTATTCCAATTGAGACTTTCAGTCACAGAAACTCAGAAGGCAATTCTACTCTCTCTTACCTTCGTTTTTAGTTGGCACCAATTCGATGGCTGTGAGGTTCATTGGGTTAGTGTGGTCTCCAAGCCTATACAGGGAAACATGTTGGAAATTCCCTGGTCTAGACTGGAGCACCACATGAGCAGAAGAAGATCCTGGAGACTGTAGGTATCAAGAAAAGCTTCACTGAAGAAGTGGGATGAGAATGAATTCTTGAGAGATGCAGTGGCCAAGAAGGCATCCACGGTACTGCTATGAGAGGAATGCCTTGGAAAAGCCTTTTCTCTGTACTTTTCCATTCTCTCCCTCTCTCTCTCAATTGTTCTCATGTCTTCTTAGCTCCCTTTTGCTGGGTGGCATTAAAGAGCAGAAATATATTTTCTGAAGGTTCTAGAGACTCATAGTACACATCTGGGTCTTGCTTAGATCAATCCTTTCCTTGTTAGTGGACTCAGGCATTGATTGGCTCCCTAGGGCCCCTGGTAGATGATCGTCATACAGGCATTTGTGCATCCCCCCCGACCCCCCCCCCCATGTAGAGTCTCTGGGCCTGCATGCACATTTTATAACTCAGAAGTGATTAGGATTGCAAATGCCTAACTAACATAACAAAGGAACTCCTATTCCCAAACAAGATCATTAACAAGTATGTTGTCCTTAGATGCTATCAAGTTCATTTTTCACTCATAGCACCCCCTTGCAACAGACTAAAAGACCCCTCAGGGTTTGCAGCATTATGATCTTGTGTCATGGTTCTGAATTGGGCCGTGTTTGAAACCCCCAGTAGCTCTGAGGAAGGAACCCTGGGCTTTGTATGCCCATAAGCAGCTACAGTCTCAGAAGCCCACGGGGGTCGCACTGAGTCAGCACTGACTGATGGCAGGGAGTTTGGTTTGAGTTTCATAGGGAGCAGATCCCAGGCGTTTCTTCCACTGAGTACTGAATGGAATCAAACCCCTCACCTTTGGCTAGCAATTGACCATGTAACCACTATGTCACCAGAGCTCTTGATTAAAAAAAAAAAAAACCAAACTCACTGCTGTCTCATCAATTCCAGCTCACAGCGATCCTTTAGACAGATTCTTGGACACCCCCTTAGGTATCCAAAACTGCTTCTTTAACATATAACACCACCAGGTCTCCCTTTGAGCTCTTGATTAACAAGTATTATATTAAAAAAAAAAAAACTTCCCTTGAGTAGACAGTCTCATCTTTCTCCCAAGTCAGAGTGGCTGATGCTTTTCAACGGCTAAGAATGAAGTTAACAGCCCAGCGTGTGATCCTGTACCCCACCAGGGCTGCCTTCAGAATCCTGCTAAACATATTAAAAACAAACAAAATAATTCAAATCCTGACTGTCATCAAGTCAATTCCAAATCATAGTGCTTCTTTCTCTTTTGGAGTGACTGGTAGGTTTGAGGTTAGAAGCCCAATGCCCAACCCATCACTCCACCAAACCAAAAATGGAACTCTCACTTTGAGCAGATTGCAACTCATAGGGACCCTATAGAACAGGGTAAAGCTGCCCCTGTATTCTAAGACAACAACTCTCTCCTGGGATAGATCGCCTCAGTTTTCTCCTCTGAAGCTGCTGGTGGTTTGAACTGCCACCCTTGGGATCAGCAGCCCAATGGGTAAACCACGATGTCACCAGCACTCCTGCAGACTCACCAAATCGCCTTTATTCACAGGTGTAGGCCTAGGATTTGGGGCAGACACAAATCAATCCATAATGAGTCCCAAGAATTCTGCACTTATTTTTCCTTACTCTCCATTTGTGGTCTAAGTTGATGTTTCTCTAAGCACAAAGGAAGGAGATACTTCCATCTAAATCATTGAACACATATTTATTGAACACCAATTATGAGCACATAAAATTCACCATGAATATATATATATATATATATATATATATATATATATATATATCAGACCTTGAAGAATTGGCAGCTTTTCAAACAACTCATCAGGTGAACAGAAGGGGGAGAAAGAAATTTGTTAAAAATAAAACTCCACCAATACCTTCCCTCAATGCAAGAACACTTTGTTCTAACAAATTGGCAGTCTGTGATGCTCACCTCCACACTCACTCACAACCACTGAAGACAAAATTATAACCAGATGTGGTGAAGACAGAGGATGGTGCCAGGCTATTAAAACATATAGTGTCTGGGGTCTTAAAGGTTTCAGTTAAATGAATGGCTATCCAACAGTGAAGCAACAAGCCCACATGGAAGAAACACACCAGCCAGTGTGATCGTGTTTCATCGACACTAGCAATGAGCATCAGAAGATTCACAACAAATAGTAAACAAAAAAAACCTAAAATGCATTGGTAAGAATAAAAGGGGGTTGGGGCAGAGACCCAAAGCCTATCTGTGGTCAATGGAACATGCCCCCACAGAGGGGTTGCAGGGAGAGGCTTAGTCAATCAGGGTGTAGTGCAGCATCAAGGGATCATGCAATATACCTCTAGTCTCTGAGGGCTCCTCTCTCCCTACTATCATGACCCAAGTGTTGCTTCCCACTCTAGACTAAATGGGAATATGTACAAGAGATAAAACTCAAAACCCATGGAACCCAGAAACAGGCATGCAATAGAGATACAAAAGGGGAGGGGGAGAGGTGAGGAGGTGGGGTGCATCCACCACAATGAATGTCACAAAACCACAAGCCCCTATCCAAGGGGAAGAACAACAGAAACTAGAGGGGAAGGGAGACACTAGTCAGTGTGAGATTTGAAAATAATTAACAATCTATAATCTAATGGGGGGGGGTGCAAGAGAGGAAGGAGGTGGGAAGATGAGCTGATCCTAAGGGCTCAATGGAAAGAACATGTCTAGAAAAGAACGATGGGATATATGTACTAATCTGTCAGATACAATGGATGCATGGATTGTAATTAGAGCTCAAAGAGCTCCCAATAAAAGAATTTATTTGTAATTATAATTGAAATGTGCTGTGAGCCAAATGGTCAGCAGTTTGAAACTGCCAGCTGCTTGGTGAAAAAAAGATGAAAATGGTTATGCTAAAAGCCTATCCTCACATCCTAGATAGTTGACTAAATAATGTGCTTGCTTGGTACTTCCATTCTATATCTTAGTTTTTGTTTAGTACCTTGGGTCTTTAAAACTTTCAAGCAGCTATACCTGGTCCAATAATTGATTTCAACTTGATTATAATGACAGATGAAGAAGGAGAGCCTGGAACATGAAGGGGATATAGAATATGTGGCAATTGTGTCCATGAACAACTGCTTTCTTTGCTGTGAGACCAGAAGAACTTGGTTTTGGTTGGCTACCATTACTAAACATTTTAATCAAAGATTGTAAGGAAAAATCCTCATCAAAGGGGGAAAATACAGACCAGAATTTCAAATTCTCATTGACATCAAACTTTCTGGAACCATAGAGGCTGAATGAACCCCCGACATTTTTGCCCTGAGATAATCTTTAACCTTACCCAAAAATTTCCCATGAAGTCTTCTCAAATCAAAGAATAATTTAGCTTAAGCTAGTAAAAAATATCTGCTTTGAGTATTATGCTCTTTTAAGTTATACATGGGATAAAACTGACCAAAGTACCTCACAAGATGATCTAGACACTGACAGTCAATGAGATTATGTTAATTCAGCAAAGGCGAGTGAGAATTGTTGCACAACTCAAAAAATTTAATCAATGTCACTGGATTTCATGTAGAAACTATTGGATTACTTTATATTTTGCTGTATAAATTCTCAAAAACAGCAAAGTAAATTTCTAAAACAATGTGTTCCCATCTCTCTACATGGCTTCTAATTAAAAACACCAATTTGAAAGTCTCAACAGGAGCCTTAGGGTTAGTTGATATAAGTAGAAGAGAATAGTGTGGAGAAGGAAAATGAGAACAATTATAGAACTTGAAGACTCTAATCAATGCCAGTGAATTGTGTTTGTGGAAATTATTGAATTTGGTGTGTGTTATGCTGTTATAGAAATTTGGGTTATAGAAAATGAAAAAGACAAGGAACTTGCCCTACAACTGACACTCTGAATTTGGACCTGAAGAGGAAAAATTAACTTCTGTACTGTAAAGCATAAAATAAAGACATCCCCATGGGTATGTAGTTAGTGGCAAGAGATTTAGAATCATATTTGAAAGAAAGATGACCCTTCTGCTCTTTGTTGCTAGGGTTAGTTCGAATCCAAGCCATTAACAGAGTCATCTATATTCATAACAGAGGTTGTGATTTCAAAAGGATAGACATTAACCTTTATCAGGTCTCCCTTCCCTTCACTATAGAATAGATTCAGAACTACACTCATCCCTTCAGCTAATCTTCCGTGGGTGCACTACCTTTTGCCATGGAAAGGATCCTGGATGCCAGCTTTATGAGAAAAAAGAAGCCCAACTTGGGTCACAAGATAAGTTCTAAAATCCAATTTGGGTCTTTCAGAGAGCTCTTCAGGGGGTTCTGGGTTAAACAGTGTTCTTTGTTTCCCACGTAGCGTTTCCTTACCTCTATCTGCAAAGAGGTGACATGCAGAGCAGCATTTGTGCAGTACTGACATATGGGCCCAGAACACTATAGAACTTTACCTTGACCTAAAATGTGTATATAAAGAGAAACAATCTTCATCAGAAATGGGTGAGGGGATCGCAGAAAGATGAAATTTGAGCTGAGTTTGATTGGGTAACTAGAACACTGACAGGCAAATACAGACCTTCATTCTTTGGGCCTCACAAAGAGGCAAAAGGGTGAGAATTGGACAAGATTGTTCAAGGAACCAGAGAGCATTATTCCTATATCCACAAAAGCTGACTCTGCTTCCTTGATGTTCTAGCTATCTAATTTGTGTTGTTGAAATGACGGATGGGCTGGGAGGGCCATTTCTCCGTGGGTGAGAGATTCTGAGTTTGGCATGTTTTTGTCAGGCTGTCTTTCTTGATTTGTTGCTTTGAAGGGCCATTGCTCAGCAAGTCTTTGTTATCAGCAGACTCTGGTGAGGCTGGGTCACATCTGCATCTGTGCTCAACCAGGCATACCACCCCCGGCTCAAAACTCTGCTATCTTTATTTCCCAGTCTCTAGCAACTCCATTCCTCAAAGAGGAGTGCTTACTATGAACTACTCTGCAATCTTGTCTTGCTGCTTTGTGAGTTAGGGAGTCTGAGAGAGGGTGGACTATTAGAGTCGCAGTGAGTAGCTTACAAACCCAGGTGGACAATGAGACAACTGACCCAGAATGATGACAAGTAGGATTGTCACACATCATATTGCCCTTATGCATTCAGTCATTCATGTGCCAAGCACTTAACTGAATGCCTATCTCTGGTAAGAGAAAGAGGCTACTTTCTCCAGAAACCAACCAATGAACACACAGGAATGTGCCATGACAAAGGGAAGCTTTGGGAACCTCTAAAGCATGGAGGTTTTTGCCTTAGCCTGGGCAGAAAAGAAACCCTGATTCACCTTCATACAGAAAGCTTTCCTGAATGTGCCCTGTGCACTCTGGCTCCTCCCACAAAGCCTTCCAGGTGGCTCCACCTTCCAATCATACTGAACTGGGGGGTAAGGTCCTGTTAGGAAGGGGCTCTGCTCCCCTTTCTTCTGGTCTCAGGCTGTACGATGTCTGCCACAACAAACATGGCTTAAAAACATGCCTAGCATTATCCTCCATTTCTTTTGTGAATAAAAAGCTTATCTTTCCCAGTCTCTTGTAACCTCCAGGGCAGGTCTCACACCCTCGGATGCTTTTCTTGGCTCCACTTTGACTGAGATTGTGCACAGCACTTAGTGTTTGTTATCACTTCATCTGTCGGTGGAGGCTGATAGAAATGAGATTGTTAATTTCATCTTTGGGACTTCATTTGCAATTAAATGGATGGCAATGCCTTAGTTATGGCTTAATTGATAAATTCAATAAACATGAATTAAGGCTCTATCATGAGTCAGACACTGTGCTAAGCACGGGCTCTGCAGAGATGAATGACAGGAATTTATTCCCAAGAAGTTCATAGTCTCATAATGTGCAAACTGATATTTATGATGCCA
Organism: Nesogale talazaci; assembly: GCA_004026705.1. Taxonomy (NCBI): domain Eukaryota; kingdom Metazoa; phylum Chordata; class Mammalia; order Afrosoricida; family Tenrecidae; genus Nesogale; species Nesogale talazaci. Next base: position 19,570 of record PVJH01019036.1, read on the forward strand.
TAGGGTTATTGTTAGTGAGTGGGTTGTTTAAAGCACTGTGAAATCTCAAGGGGCAGAGCAACAGAGAATGCCAGCGTTGGAGACTTTGCATGTATGATGGATTATCTTGGCTTTAAAAGGTGCAAGCAAAATGACCTAAGCAGCAGAGACACGAGACACGAGGCAGCTATGCATATTTGAGGAAGGTGAGCATCTCACTGTGACAATGGGCTATGGTGTGTGAAGTAGTGTTAAATATTGAAGAGACTTCTATACGAAGTCCAGAAATTTAGACTTCATCTGATATGCACAGGGAGGCAGAGAACATTTCAACTTATGTGGATATCATGATTCTAATTGCTTTGGGGGAAGACACTCTTTGGTGTAAATGGTTAATATGCTTCACTGTTAACTGAAAGTTTGAAAGTTTCAGTTCCTCCAGTGCTGCCTCAGAAGTAAAGACTACTTCTGAAAACTCAATCATTGACAAGTCTATGTTCCAGTGTTCTATTTCTCTGTTTCTTCCTTATTTAAAAAATTATTAAATACTTCTATTGGGAGCTCCTAAAGCTCTCATCACAAACACATTCATGCATTGTGCCAAGCACATTTGTACATATGTTGTTGTGTTAGTCCAGGTAGACTAGAAAAACAAATTCATAAACATGCATCCGGATATAAGGGAAAGGTTTATATACAAGAGGAATGGAACATTGAGAAAGCATTCCAACTCATTCCAGTCTAAGGTCATAAGTCTGCTATTAGCCCATATGTCCAATACCAGGCTATAAAGTCTTCTTCTGATTTACAAAGCACATACAATGACACCAGAACAATCGCAGACCAATGGGTGCAGAGTCTTGTGTATCCTGCAGCAGTAGAAGCATCCCAGTGCTGCAGGGGTTTCCCTGTGGCTCCTCATTTCTAGGACTGAGGGTCATCAGCAGTATCCAGTGGTGGTAGAATCATCTCAGCACTGGCAGGGGTCTCTTTGTGGCATTTCTGGCTACAGAGGTCTGGTTCCATCAGGCTAAGCCCAGGTGGCTTCTCCTTCCACTCCTCACATTCCTAGGACTCAGGACCTATCAAGATACTGCCATCTTGTCTTGTCAGTAAAATGTCTCCCCGGGACTGATTTGATGGTCTCTCATCTCCAGGGAGGAAATATCATCAGATTTCCCAGAGTTCTCAGAGAAAGTCAGACCCACACAGAGGTCTCATTGGCTGTCTTAAGATTGACAGGCAAGACTCCACTCATACACTCTCAATCATGAAATTGACACGAGTACCTGACTACCACATTGTCATTATTTATTTTCAAAGCCTTTACTTTCTACTTGAGCTCTTGATATAAGTTCCTCATTTTCCCACTCTCTCCCACCCTCCCTCCCTCATGAACAATTGATAAATTATAAATTATTATTTTCATATCCTACATTATCCACTGTCTACCTTCACCCAGTTTTCTGTTGTCTACCCTCCTGGGAAGGTGTTAGATGCTGATCCTTGTGATTGACTCCCCCTTGCTCCCTCCATCTTTCCCTTACCCTCCTTGTATCTCTGTTCTGATTAATGGTCCTGAGGGGTTTATCTGTCCTGGATCCCCTGTGTTGTGGGCTCTTATCTTTAGCAGTGTATATGATCTGGTCAGATTTGTATGGTAGAATTGAGGTCATGATAGTTAGGGGTGGGGATAAACATTAAAGAACTAGAAGAAAGCTGTATGTTTCATTGGTGCTATACTGTATTCTGACTGGCTCATCCCTTTCTTGTGATCCTTCTGTAAGGGGATGCCCAATTGTCTATAGATGGGTTTTGGGTCTTCCCTCTGTGCCCACCCACTCCATTCACACTGGGTATGATTTTGTTCTAGGTCTTAGATGCCTGATAACCTGATCCCATCAATATCATATGATCACAAAAGCTGATGTGCTTCTTTCATGTGGGCTTTGTGGCATCTCGCTAGATGGCCATTTGCTTATCCTTAAGCCTTTAAGAACCCAGATGCTGTATTTTTTGGTAGCCAGGCACCATCAGATTTCTTTACCACATTTGTTTATGCCCACATTTTTGTTGTAAACGATAGTGTCGGGAAGGTGAGCATCAAAGAACCAGATCATTAGAACAAAGTGTTCTTGCATTGAGGCCCAATGTCCATCTGGTACTGTAATACCTAACATATAAATATAAGGACATAGATCTATTTTGCTATTGTCATATATAAATATATTTACATATACACATGCCGGTATTCAGACCTCTATAAATGCCCTGGCCTCTTAGCTCTTTCCTCTAGTGTCACTATTACATTCAATCTTCATTTGAGTTTCAATAATTCCTTGCTGTTACATTGCCCTTCATTAAGCCCCACTAGGCACCCTATGCCTTCTCTTCATCGATTTTAGTTCACTTGTTTTTCCCTTGTCCTTGGGTTGGTTGACTGCTCTCCCTTCTTTTCTTCCACCTCCACTTCTCCTGTGTTCACTCAGAACTAGCAGTCCCATTTTTTTCTTTTCTGATTTTTATATACTGCCTATGTTATCTAGAAAGAGAAGCAGAAATAGAAAGCCAATGACAAAAAAGAAAAAGTCTATCAAAATTCCAAGTCTTTTTTTTTACCTTTAGGTGTGTTTTCCAGCTGAGTCTGATGGGGTGTCACATTCTGTCCCCAAGTTCTATTTTAGGTATTCCACAGAGACTGCATTGCTTTGCTGCTCTGTTGCATGCCCTTAATGTTTTGTCGCAGTGTGATGGGATCAGAACGTCCGTTTCTTAACTTATGTGTGTTTACAATTGTACTCTGACATGTGGTGGCCATGAGTCAAAACTAACTAGACAGAAACTGTACTTATTTTTCATCTGTGTGGTACCTACATAATCTGTTGTCAACTTGAGGCTTAAGAATGAAGGGGTAGAGTTTAGCCTGTCAGTCAGATCACAGCTTGATGACTTCATTTGGAGATAAATAGCTCATTGGAAGTGGGACACATGCTCACTCCCTGAGAGAATCTCTACTGACAAGACACATGGATCAATAATGATGGCAGCAAGAGTCCTGGACCTGAAAGGGCCAAGTGAAGACTCATGCTTTCACTGCCACCAGTTCCATAAAGCTACCTACCCACTAGCCCGGAATCTTCTTGCATTACATATGTTTCATGAGTCTTAAGAGGATTTCAAGGATTGATATTGGACATATGGGTTAATATCAGACTTATGGAATTGATCTGGAGAGGGTTGGGATGCTTTCTCAATATTTAATTGATCTTGTGTATAAAGCTCTTTCCTAAACACATAGGATTGCGTCTATGAATTTGTTTCACTAGTCTACCCAGACAATCACAGTCTGTTTCTGCCTGGAGTGTCATAATAGGCTATGGGAGCCCAGTAAAGCCTGAGGAGGGAAAGGATTATAGAGCAAATTATGGTAGAGATGAGTTTAAATAGCAGCTACAATAATATCCGTCACAGATTACTATGGTAGTAAGATGGAACTATGAACTTGTAAGAGGAGGGGCAAAATAAATGGTGGACAATTAACAAGAGAATGCTGTTGTTGTTAGGTCCTGTCATGTCAGTTCTGACTGATAGTGACCCAGTGTGCAACAGAACCAAACAAAGTGGATGGCAAATCTTTACTAACTATGAAGGCTTCTTCTGCCAAAACAATCAAAAAACCCAAAGCCTCAGTTAAAACAACTGTACATGAGTAACAATTTAATGGGTTACAGACACAAAATACACTTTAGAGACAAAATAAAGCTCATGAAGTACAAATGCGCAGGTCAATCAGACTAAAATCAATCTCACTTCCATGAGTCACTTTGACTCATAGTAACCCTGTAGGACAGGGTAGAACTGCCCCTGGAGGTTTCCCAGATGTCACTCTTCATGGGAATAGAAAGCCTCATCTTTCTCCCATGGAGCAGCAAGTGGTTTTGAACTGCTGGCCTTGTGGTTAGCAGCCCCACTCATAACCACTATACCACCAGGGCTCCTTCTAGGTGCAATGGGTAAGTACAATATCACACTGCTCAATTGAACCCCTTCTTTCATCCTAGACATGTGTAGAATTAATTTACACCAAAAGGTCTGATGGTTTGACTAAGCTACTGTATCACACAAACCCAACTCAGAAAACAAATTCACTACCATTGAGGCCCTGCCAACTCACAGCCATCCTGTGGAACTGAGTAGAACTGTCCTTGTTGGGCTCTGAGACTGTAAGCCTTTGCAGGAGCAGTAAACCTCATCTTTCCCCCACAAATTCCACCAGGCATGTCCCTTTCACCCTGCATATCTTCTGTGTAGTAACCCTGACCATGAGCCCTCTGGTTTAGACAAAGGCTGAGATAAGTAGATGGAGTCATAGAGGAAGTATTCTAAGAGGCTGCCAGATTGGCAGCACCCCTGAAAGGGCTTTTTTTTTCTAACTATCACTCTCAGATGGTTGAACCTCACATTCAACCTCCTCAGTGCTCCTGAGAAGATGAACTTCACTTAGACATTTGTTAGAGAAGCCCAATTACAACTGGAAAGTTGAGTGGAAATCAAGAGGATGCAGCAATGGGAAGCAGATACTCATGCAAAGATTTGAGGCCATTATTGAGGGCGACATATCTTCCAAAGAAATTTTCCTATCCATACACCAAGATTGCACCAACCTTTTGCATGGTAATCTAATCCAATAGTGAACAAAACATTAAGGAGAAAACATTATCTCAATTGCTCATAGTACTATCCTAGGAATCTGCAGGGTAGCACACAGTATCAAGCTTCCAATTTAATTCAATGGACCAGCCGAGCGTTTCAATAGAAATTGTTTCAGCAACTGATCTATTACATATTCAGCAAACATGTGTCCAGATTGTTTGAGCATCTAGATATTGTTCAACAGATACATCAGTGAGAAAGACAAGGACCCAGCTGTCAGAAGGGATAGAGAAACTCACTGAGAAGCAGTTGTGTCAACTGGTGATTGCAATGTGCCATGGTGTTTGCTGTAATCAAAGCTTTCTCTAGGTATGGAGAACGGGGCGTGCTGGTGAGTGAGGGGGAGCCTTCACAGAGGCCAAGAAACTTGAGCTGATCCTGCTTGATTGTCTCACTGTCATGTCCTGGAATAGTGCATCATTTTCTGTCTATGTATTACCCAAAACACGATATTAGCCTATTGTTTTTATTGTTGTATTTTAAGATTTGCATGCATGAATTTGGAATCATCAGGGCTTTGGCACCCTCACTTAGCAACATTTCATGAGTTTGTATCCATTGTCATTATCACTAGAAAATGAATGTGTTTTTATTAATTGCAGGGCTTATACGTGGTCATCTACTGATAGCATCATTCGTTTACCTCAACTCCACTGAGTCAGTCCAGGTAGACTAAAGGAACACATTTCAAAGCCATGCATATAGGTATAAGGAAAGGGTTTATATACAAAAGAAATGTGGCCCTAAGAAGGCATCCCAATCCAGTCCAGTGCAAAGTCATAAGTCCAATAACAACCCATATGCCTGAAATCAGTCTATAAAGTCTGCTTCCAACTCAGGAAGTCACAGGTCCGTGGGTGCAGAATTCTGGCACTGGCAGGGGTCTCCCCATGTCTCCTTGCTTCCAGGGCTCAGGTCCATCAACAGCGTGCCACTCCAGCTTCAGAGGTCTGTCTTCATCAGGGCAAAGCCGTGTGGTCTCTCCACCGGTTACTTCAGCCTCCCAGCCACCGTCATTCTGTGTTGCCTGTGGTTAATCATCTCTCAAACTAACTCTCAACAACTGGGAAAGATAACTTCTCATCTTCACGAGGGAAATATCGTGAAATTTCCCTGGAGTCTCAGGTGAAAACCATGCCCACATAGAGGCCTCATTGGCTACTCAACAGGCTAGACTCCACACCTACATTTCAATTATAAAATTAACATAAGCACATGACTACCACAGATCACTCCTTGTTAATTTTATACTTTCACATAACTCTGTAACCATATGTAACAATAAAATAATTTTTATATCTAACAGGATAAAACTAAAATACATATAAGTCAATATGTGTCACCATCGTTTGAAAATAACATTCTATAAGTGAACAAAACAATAGATATCCTGTGCCTTACAATTGTAGTTACAAAATATCTACACCTTGATTCTATAATCCTATGAATGTATATTCTACCTCCTATAAGAGTTTGCAAGCCAAACTACCTCATGCTTTCATTCCCACATTTTGGGTATCTAATTTCTATATTGCCCACTTACACCAACCCAGTACTGTAAGGAAACAATATATCTTTCAGCATGAAGAATCTTCATTCCAGTTGGAAACTCGTGAAATGTGTGTCCATTAGTAAAGTCAAATCAGGACAGGCCATCCATAAAGTCAGCAACAATATGCACCAGGTCACAGACTTAAATTGCTTCTCTTCCTCTGGTTGGGTTCTGGTCAACTCAATGTGGGCTTTTCCACTTAGCCTCACCACAGTGGTCATTGGTCGCCTTCCTTTAGACCAAAGACCCAACAAATTCTCAACATGCCTAGCTCTTCCATGCTAGGTCATGAACTTCAGACCAGTAAACCCGCTCTCGTCTCCCCGTTTTTCTGTGAACCAAGACCCCGGGTGTTGGTGGCCAAAGTCAACCCGGCTCTTTATTGCCGCATTTCTCCTGCTTTCACCGACAAGCAGTAAATCTGGGTGGTCACCTAACAAGCATTTCAGCCTGCCACAAGTTTCCTTTAACATTCAGACCCAGAGAGGAGTTATCTTCATGGTTCCAGATTCCTTCGCTTTTGAAGACAATCACTTGTCAGGATTTTCCAAGGAAATTGACTCTATCCTTCTTTATGGGCCAGTATCCTGAGTATTCCGAAAGAATAGGTGGGGCTACTTTCTTCAGAGAAGTTTTTCCAGGTGTGTTCTAACCCCATTTAAGCTCAAGGTGGAGTTAATCACTTCAGAGATGTCTTTGACATCTAACCCTCTAGAGGGTCCTAACCCTCTAGAGGTCAATGCTTGGCTTGAGGTAACTGGATTTGCAAACTCTTTCCAGACTTTCCAATAGACATTTCTATGCATCCTTATATTTACAATAAGAGGCATAAAAAAAGTATAAACAGCATAATCAGAAATCAAACAAAATTCTTAGAACAGAAGGTCAATACTTATTAAGCTTATCTTTATCCTTATCTAAACTACTGTTTCCACAAAAACATTGAATTAGGTCTCAAAAGGCATCAAAACAAATCCTTGCTTTCGGTCGGCATTCTGATCTTCTTAACCATTGTCCCTGAACAGTACCGGCTCTGAGACACTCAAATGTTGGCCCCCACCCCTGAGCTCAAGATATACATTAACAGTATCCATTTTATATAGGAACAACCAAAGACAGCTTCCAAACAATATAATCAAAACTTTAACTTCCCATATTGTTTCCAGAAAATAACTCAGTAAACTCAAAGGACATATTTGACTTCTGTCTAGCCAAAAAAAGTAACAATACCACGAGGCACAAGTCAAACAAGCTTCTACTTTCCATCTTATGATTTGTTCCTCTAGTACCCCACTCCTGAGGTACCATAATGAGTCAGTCCGGGTAGACTAAAGGAACAAATTCCAAAGCCACACATATAGGTATAAGGAAAGGGTTTATATACAAAAGAAATGTGACCCTAAGAAGGCATCCCAATCCAGTCCAGTGCAAAGTCATAAGTCCAATAACAACCCATATGCCTGAAATCAGTCTATAAAGTCTGCTTCTGACTCAGGAAGTCACAGGTCCGTGGGTGCAGAATTCTGGCACTAGCAGGGGTCTCCCCATGGCTCCTTGCTTCCAGGGCTCAGGTCCATCAACAGCATGCCACTCCAGCTTCAGAGGTCTGTCTTCATCAGGGCAAAGCCGTGTGGTCTCTCTGCTGGCTACTCCGCCTCCTAGCCACTGCCGCCATTCTGTGTTGCCTGTGGTTAATCATCTCTCAAACTAACTCTCAACAACTGGGGAAGATAGCTCCTCATCTTCATGAGGGAAATATCATGAAATTTCCCTGGAGTCTCAGGTGAAAACCATGCCCACATAGAGGCATCATCGGCTACTCAATGGCTTTTTCCTGATTAACAGGCCAGACTCCACCCCTACATTTCAATTATAAGATTAACATAAGCACATGACTACCACATCTACTATTGAACATTCAGGTTCTTTCCATTTATCCAATATTAAAGGATAGAATAAAAACCTAAAGAAGTTTAGAGATGTTGGGGCAAAAGCCCCTCACTATACCAGTGAGGGGGGTTGACTTTAGTGAATATTATAGATTGAATAACCCACTGTGGTGTTAGATTGTATGCCAATTTGCACTTGTGTAGAGGCAATGTCCAACCTTTCCACCAATTCACAGCTTGATGATGCCTCCTGGGAGGTATAATCTTTATAAGAAAGATGTTGGAGACCCCTCCCCTGTTCTTTCTACCCCTTCATCTTCCTGTTTGCTGGGACTTTGTGCCTGCTTCCTGGAGCAACTTCAGGTGGGCCAACTGACCTTGAAATTTATCAAAGCCCTGCCATTTTTCCACCGACCTTTGATCCACAAAATTCTTCACCACCCCCACCCCCAAACTGTGATATCAGTCCATCTTACTTCAGACACATGGACATAAGTTGATGTTGACTTGGATACCATCTTAATATAAGATTACTTGATATAAAATTCTTTGTTGGATGGATGGATGGAGAGAGAGAGAGAGAGTCACTAGCTTTGCACTAGCTTTGTTTCTCTATACAACCCAGCTTAACACACCCATAGTGTGATAGTCATGTGCTTATGTTAATTTTATGATTGAAGTGTAGGGGTGGAGTCTAGCCTGTTATTCTGGACATAGCCATTGAGCAGCCAATGAGGTCTCTATGGGGGCATGGCTTTCTCCTGAGAGTTCTGGGAAATCTTGTGATATTTCCCTCATGAAGATGAGAAGCTATCTTCCCCAGTGGTTGGGAGTTAGTCTCAGAGATTATGAATCACGGACAAGACAAGACAGCAGCGTCCGAGAAGCTAGAGGAGCCGGCGGAGAGACCACATGACTTTGGCTGATGGAGCCAGAACTCTGAAGCTGGGGCGGCCACATGGAAACCTCTGCCAGTGATGAGTTGCTGTTGATGGACCCTGAACCCTGGAAGTGAGGAGCCATGTGGAGACCCCTGCCAGCACTGGGATTCTACACCCACTGACTTGTGACTTTGTGAGTCGGAAGGATACTTTATAGCCTGATTTCAGGCATATGGGTTAATATCAGACTTGTGACTTGGAACTGAACTGGGATCAATGTCCTGTTCCTTATATAAAACTTTTCCTTATATCTACATGTGTGTAGATATATAAAACTTTTGTATATAAAACTTTTCCTTATATCTACATGTGTGTCTATGAAATTTGTTCTCTAGTCTACCTGGACTAACACACATAGACATCAAATCAACACTACCTCACAGCTACCCTACAGGACAGAGTAGGACTGATTTTTAGAGTTTCAAGACTATGGATCTTCATGAGAGCATTATTATCACCTTTCCATGAAGCAGTTTGTGGGTTCAAACCACTCGTCTTGTGCTTGCAGCCCAATACTTATTCCACTGCACCTTTGTGGATTGAATGGTGTCCCTCAGAAAGATACATTGCATCTCTAACTTCTTGTGCCTGTGAGTGTGTTCTTTTTGAAAATAATTCTTGGGAGATATAATCAGTTAGATACATATGCGGTCATACTAGACTCAGGTAAGTCCCACCCCTGTACAAGTGTGTCCTTGTGAACGAAGAGAAGATATGGAAAGACAGAGGATAGCCATGTGAAGATACATCTACCAACAAAGGAACATCAACTATCTCCAACCCCACCAGAAGCAAGGAGAGTGGGAAGACACCAACTCTCACTCAGAACCTTCAGAAGGAATCAGCAAAGTTATGGCTCTAGAACTTTGAAACAATACTTTTATGCATTTATAAACTATGCAGTTTGTGGTATTTTGTGATGGCAGGCCTAGGAAACTGACAAAGTAGACATAAATTATTTACTCCTGCATGGTTGAACAATATAATTTAGAAGCTGGAATCCCTGGGTGGTACAAATAGTTCCTATGCTCAGCTGCTAACCCAAAGTTGGGCAGTTTGACACCCAGAGGCATGTTGGAAGAAAGACCTGATGATCTAACTTTGAAAAGGTGGCCTTTGAAAGCCACACAGCAGAGTTAAACCTGTGGGGGTGCTGTGACCTGACAGTAAATCGTCTGCAACTTAAGAGGTGGGTTTGCATTGCTGCTAAAAATGTGTTTCAGGAAGGAGAAAGAGATCACTCTCTGTGACTGTCTGAGAAGGGGAATCAAATGAAATAGACATTCTGAGACAGCACCATGGGCAGAAAGTACTGAAGTGTCTGAAGTTGAGAGGAAAAGGGAAAGGGCGGTAGTCAACCCCACACTTTCTGGCTCTGGAGTTTAGCTTAGTAAGATGGCAAAACTGACTAATCTCTGAGTATTTTCCATGCACTATATTTTCATTATTAGAAAATAGTTCAATCCCCTTGGTGGGCTACCTGCATCTTATTTGCATAGTCCTACTCAATAATTGTGAGAATGGCACAGGACAGTACAGAATTTTGTTCTGTCCAACCTTGGGTTGCTATGAATCAGAACCAGCTCAATGGTACATAACAGCAACAACACCAGGCTTTGTCATCATTTTCACATTTCTAATGAGGAAGCCATATAAAAGGGACCCATGACATCACATGGGGGAAGATTAAGTGGTTCCTGGTCCATTCACAAGAAATTAAGAAATGGCCACCTTCTCTTTTCAGCCTTGTGCTTTTCCCTAAAACCACCTCTGCCTGATTTTTCTTTTCCTTTCCATACTTTTCTACAATTTCTCCCCAATTCCTCCCATTTTGATTATCTACCCCCAAAATTTTGTGGCTTAAAACAAGACATTTTATTTTTTCTAGTGTTGTAAGGATCAGAAACTTATATTAGTTTATGGGGCAAATATTCTGCTCCACATGACATGGCTTGGATACCCTGGATTGTATTCAGCTGCCATCTGTGCTGGGATGGAAGGCCTAAAATACCTCACATCCCCAGTAGTCTAGTCAGAATGTCAGGAAGTTGGGGCTTAGCTGCTGACTGTCTGCGTGTTATTCCAGAGCTTCACCACATGCAGTCTTTCTAGCATATGGCTCATTCCACCCAATTAAGCTGTCATCTTGGGCCTGCCCAGCATTTCCTCTTTTACTGGGACCTCAGGAGAGAAAAAAAGAGATACATACATGTGACCAGTCCACCATATTATATTTGCAGAGATCTGTTCTTTAAGTAAAAAAAAAAAAATACAAGAGTCCCCCAAATAGTCAAGCACTTTAGTAACATAGTTCCATGCAAAGTAAGCAAACCATTTTAAAATGCAGGAAGAGCTAAAACTATAAATACTACCACAACAGAACCTTCTAGAAATATTATTGCAATATGCACTATCACAAATATTACCACTTTGAACATTCCACAATGGGTACTCCAATGAGTATTCTAACAGTGGTAACTACTATGAATATTACTACAACGGGTAGCAACTTCAAAAGCACATGATCATTAAAGGGAAATTCTAAAGGGAGTCATTGTATGGCAAAACTAAATTACCCAGTTACTAAGTGGGATCACCAAGTGTGTTAGATAGGGTTCTCTAGAGACACTTATGAATATATGCAGAGATAGAAAGATGATAGATAGTAGATAGACAGATAGATAGATAAAGCACAAAGGACTATAATGGCTAATTAGTCCACACAGCAGTACAGACGACTCCGTTCAACTCACTTCCATGGAACAGTTAATATACTGGAAATCCTTCAACTCATAAGGGCTGCTGGGTTCAAGGTCAAGAAAGCAGACAGCTGAGTTTTCCCTAAGGTAATGAAGGCAGAGTCCACCCTTCACCCTTAGGCAGCAAACAGGATGGCAGGTCAGCACCATTCAGCAGCTCTGGAGCTTAGCAAAGCAGGCCCGAATGGGATATTGAACTCAAACAATGCAAGATGGCAGAATCTGTCAGCTTCAAGTTCATGTGATGTGTATACCAGCAACATGGCGAAGCAGGTCTCGAAGGAACTTCAAGCTCTAGTGATCCATGGTGGCTGTCCTACAGGTGGTGTAGCTCACAAGTTGATGCAGGGAATTAGCTAAAGCAGCCGCAGGCTGGTTCGATCACCAGAAAGCAAGAGAGAGAAGGGCGAGCCATGTCAAGCCAATTCTTTCTTAGCCCTGTAATCAAACTTAAATCTTATTAATTCCACATGTTCCTATCAGCCAGGTTGGCACAATAAACCTACCTATCATACCCAGAATCACCTCAAAAGGAAGCATTGGCAAGTCATTCCCTCCCCCCCACCCCCCGCCCAAAAATCAACCACAGAAAACTGTGACGCGCAGTTCTCCTCTGACATACATGGACTTTCCATGATTCAGAATGAACTTGAGGACAACTGTCTGCAGTGATGGTGATGAACTGCACAGGAGGGAGTGTTGTGTGAATCTATTCTCAAAACTTTAAATTATAAGCCAAGTTTGAATTTCAAAAGTGTTTTTGTTAGCACTAAAATTGAAAAACCTGGCTATAACTAGATAAAAAGTGAAAACAGAAAAGCAAGAATGAATGCAGATGAATTGTAGAAATTTCATGAATGTTTGATGTTTCACGTTCTGTGTTTGTCTCTTGTTCTAAAACCTTTCTTTACTGCTACCCCATTGATCTTGCAAAAACAATATCTCCCCTCTAATTCTAAGATTGTATGTTAGTTTAATAAGATGATTAAGAAATTACACTCAAAACCTTAGCTACAGGGCTTTATGTTGGACAACAGTAGACCCTGACTCAGTCCTTGCAGCTAGCCTGCTGTTCTGCTTCAAGGGCAGCTACCATTTGCAGGCAGCTGAACGTGTGAGACTCAGCCCAGCTATGAAACAAGTCTGTGCCTGTGAGTCAGTTGTTTCTCAATACAATGTGCTTTGCACCTTATGCCCCATTGTATCAAGAGGCACACAGTTCCTTCTTGTTCAACATATGCAAAAGTTTGGTTTGTCCAATGAAGGACTTCATTCCACAATGCTGGTATTCTCACTTCCCAGAAGACACTGGCAAGCTCTGTCTCATGTGTGCTACAAAAATAAGAAAAGGTTGATGTTATTTGTTTACCCCATTCTAACACAGCACCTAGGAACTGGATCTCACTTCCTGTTATGCAGTTGAAGAGAATTCCACAGAGCACTCTAATAAGGGACTCTTCTAAGGACTCTTTTAAAAAAATTGTAAAAATGGATCACAATCCATCCATCCATTGTGTCACGCATATTTGTGTATATGTTGCCATTATCATTTTCAAAACATTTTCTTTCAACTTGAGCCCTTGTATCAGCTCATTTCCCCACCTCCTCTTTCATGAACCCTTGATAATTTGTAATTTTTTTCAGGTCTTAAACTGACCAATGTTTTCTTCACCCACTTTTCTGTTGTCCATCCTCCAGGAAGGAGGTTATATTGAGATTATGTGATTGGTTCCACATTTCTCCCCTCTCCTTATCCATACCCTCCTGCCATTAATACTCTCATTATTAGTCCTGAGAGTGTTATCTGTCCTAGATTCCTGCAGTGAAAACTCTTATCTGTATCAGTGAACAAGCTCTAGTCTAGCTAAATTTGTAAGGTAGAATTGGGATCACTATAGGGGGATGGGGCATTAAAGATCTAGGGGAGAGTTGGTTCAATCAGCGCTACAGTGCACCCTGACTGGCTCATCTCTTCCTTGGGACCCTTTTAGAAGAGGATGTCCCACTGTCTACAGGTGAGCTTTGGGTCTCCATTCTGCCCTCCTCCTCATTAATATCACTATGGCTTTTTGTTCTGGGTGCCTGATATCTGATTCCATTGACTAAAAATAAATTGAATAACAGCCATGTTTTCTATCCTGAAATAAAATCATATTGTTTACAATCACGTGTTTAGCAAGAAAAGAGAGCTCTAGTTCAACTAGGCCACCATTGAATTCTTCATCTTGTGGGTCTTAAAAATGTGTGTGTTTATGTATGTTTCACTCTTTATTTCTTCCAAACTAGAGAGTCTTCATTCTCAGTGGTGGATAAATCATCAGAAATGGAAGATAAATCAGCAACAAATGTTTGTTCTTAAGAAACTTAAAACTATTTGGATCAAAGGTGGTCTGGGAAATCTGGGAAATATCTCTTTGGGGAGGGGGGGCTGTGCATCACTGCCTTCTGTGAGAGTTGGAGGCCCACCCTTGCTCCTGGAGAGCTGCTGCTGGATTTGAACCGCCAGCCCAGTGGGCTGCAGTCCTGCGCACAACCACTAAGCCACCGGGGCTCAGCCCAAGGAAATTTCTCAATGAAAACTATTTTCCACATTCTGCTCATCATTCGGACAACAAAGTCCAAATAAGGAGCTTGAATGTTTCCAATCATATGAAATTGGCAATTGATTTCCTAAGATATTTCTTCAACCATGCTTAGTATGATTTTTAAACAGTGCTTTACTTGAAAACTAAAAAGGATGATCAGGAAGTCATGGGAAAAAATTGCCTTCCAGTGGCTGGGACACTTGCATCAAGTGTGGTATTCTTGGAAAATATTGATGTATTATTTATCAACCTTGAATTTTTCCCTGGGGAAATAGCTCAAGCTACTTAAAGCACTTAATAGGTCACTGGATTATCAACAGGAACCAGAAAAGGAAAAAAATAATGGAAGAAACCTCAGATGGACAGTACTTTTGCAGTAGGATTCTCCCCTCCCTACCACCCGTGCTTAGCTCTGAGTTAGTGCACCCAGTGGCATTGTCTGGGAAGGTTCACTCTGGTCACAGTGAATTTTTTAAATAAAACAAGTTTCACACAAACCTTGTTTTGTATGATGGCAGAATTAAGAGAGCAGCATGCAGTTGTAAAATTTTGTTTCCTGCTTGAAAAAAAATGCTGCAGAAAAGGGAAGCACCATGGGATAAAACTCAAGTGTACAAATTGTTTTCTCTTTTCAAAAAAAGGTGAAATGTGGATTGATGACAAACCTTGTTCTGGATATCCATCAACTTCCTGAACAGATGAAAATGTCAATGACCATTGAAGAGATGCGGACATTATCTGGGCTATCTTGAAGCTTGATTCCGTGAATTTTGATGGAAGATTTGAGAATATGAAGAGTTGCCATGAAATGTGTGCCATGGGTTCTGACTGACCAGGCAAAAGAGATTCCAGTGGAAATATTTTGTGCTTTGAAAGAAAAGCTCTGAACCAACCCAGACTTTTCCCAAGGTCATTACTAGTGAGGAGACCTGGTGCTATTCTGATTACCCTGAAAGCAAATATCAGTCAAGCCAGTGGAAGATGCCATCCTCACCTCACCCCCAAATATCTTGTCAAGTGAAATCAAAGATCAAGACAATGTTCATTTGTTTATTTGATATGAAAAGGATAGTGCCTTTGGAATTCATTCCAAGTCAGACTGTTACCAGTTTTAGGCAAAAAACCACATGCCTCTCTTGCCCCAAGCATCTTACTCCCCTGACCTCAATATGTATAACTTCTTTTTGCTTTCACCAATGAAGCGGGACATGTAAGGACAGTGAAGAAGGAAGGAAAAATGAGAGGGGTGCTATCAGCCGTTCAAACATATGAGTTTGAAAAATGTTTCCAAGAATGGATTCACAGATTTGGAAAATGCATTAATTGTAATGGAGAGTACTTTGCAGTAACCTTGAAGGTTGCTTTATATGTAAAAAAATTAATACTTAACTTTGAGACAAATAATCCATTGTGGGGGTATCCTCAATGTAATTTAAAAAAACACCTGTGTGTCCACAGATATTAAAATACCTTCCAGAGTAAAGATAGAGACAAGCAAATTAAAGCAGAACTTACAGGAATAGTTAGATCAATTGAGGCAGCAGTGACAAGATCTGGGGGAATGCAGAGAGGAACTTAATACAGAGGAATTTGAAGAAATCAAAAAGGAAACCCTATAACAGATAAATGAGTTTTATGATTTTCTGAAGAAAATACATCTGGAAATATGACTTCGGTAGATGAACGAAATGAAATGTAACTGGCTATTCAGGCAGCTCTCAGCCAGGCCTTTAAAACCTTAAAGGTCATCAGGTTGTTTGCAAAAAAAAAAAAAAAAAAAAACACAAACAACCCAGCCCAGCTTTGGACACAGTCAGCAGAGACAAACCGAGATTTGATGGCTAGAAAGCTGGAAAGAGACCTGTATGCACAACAGTAAGTGGAGATGCTAACAGATCTCAGGAAACTTAGAGAGAAACTGAATGCAGAAGATGAAGCCTTCTTGTCAACAAATACAAGTGCTGTCCTCAGCCAGTTTGAGAAAGCTTCTACAAATCTTGGCTCTGAGGACAAAGTCCTTGCTTTGTTGAGTCTCGAGGTTAACAAAACAAACAAAAGTGACATGGTGTAGACTCTTGGGCTGATGATTCCATTTTTCTTGAAATGACGTTTGTTCTGAGGACATTAAGTTATTACAAAGGATTCAAGAGATTCTTGAACTACATTAATAACTTATGAAGATGTGGCATAAATGTACTGGTGGCTTTTCCTAATGTCCTTCATCATTGAAAAAGAAAAAGAGAAAACAAAATTCCTCACATCTGGACTAATAACAATCATAATGTAAGCAAGCAAACAAAAAGCTGAATTTTCAAGGATTTCATTTTATTTGGACACACAATCAATGTCCATAAAAACAGCAGCCTAGAAACCAAATGACATATTGCGCTGGGAAAATCTCCTGTAAAGGACCTCTTTAAAGTATTAAAAAGCAAACATGTAGAGTAAGGTGTGCCTGACCTAAGTCAAAGGAACCCTGAGGGCACTGTTGGGTGAGCATTTGACTGCTCACAATAGGGTTGATGGTTCAAACACACTAGTCACTCTACGAGTGAATGATGAGGCTGTCTATATCAGAAATGCAAATCCTTTTAAAGATTCACAGTCTCTGAAACTCAGTTTAGAGTCTCTATGAGTCTGAATCAACTTGATGGCAATGGTTTGATTGAACCTAAATTGGTATTTTCAATTACCTCATATGCATGTGAAAAAAATCAATAATGAAGACCAAAGAAAAACGGATGCCTTTAACTTACAATGCTGGTGATAAATATTGAATACACCACAGACTGCGGATGAATGGGCAGATATATCTTGGGAAAAATACAACCAAATGCTCCTTAGAAACAGGGACAGAGGTTACTCTGTTGCAAGTCAGTTCTGATGTAAGTGAAACACTTTGTGTTTTGAGAGAAATGTTGTTGGTATTATTTCATTTATTATCAACATCTTTATATATCTGATACTACTAAGGGGGACTGTTGCTATTGGAAAAAGAGTCCAAGTGACTCAATGGTTAAGTGCTTGCTGCTAACTGAAATGTTGATGATTAGAACCCACTGCCCACTGTGAGAGAGAAGTATATATAGAACATTGCTTCTCTAACCATCTAAGCCTTAGAAACCCAATGAAGCAGTTCTGTTGGGTTCTTTCAGGTCACTGCAAGCCAGAATTTATTCCACAGCAAGGAGTCTTGCTGTGTTCTTATAGAGGCAATCTTTTTTTTTTTTTTTTGGCGGGGGGCATCACTGCTCTCTGGTGTTCGTGGGACCTACCCAGCCTTGCTGCTGCTGGATTTGAACCACCAAGCCAGTGGGCCGCAGTCCCACACTCAACCACTGTGCCATCGGGGCTCAGCTAGCAATCTTAAATTTTCTTTGGGAGTAAGAAATATAGCATGTGAGAATGGTAACCTACCTAAGCAAATAGCATGCTGTAACACTGTATGTGGTATATACTAGTCACAATAAGAGATACAAAACACTGAGAGTCATAAGTCAGGATTCACCTGTGTCATGTAACCATTTTTCATATAACATGATCTTAGTCATTATATTATAATGCAAATTAATGTCACCTGTCATTCAGTGAGACCTTATCAGAGTAGGGTGGTATTCCCTATTACCTAACCATTTACTCCCTATTACCTAACCATTTCTGGGCTATGGAAACCACATAATAGATGAAGAAAAAAACTCACAGGGGAAAACAGACACAGATGAGAATTATCTATGAGCAAGTAACACCAAGCATGGCTAGGAGGCTCCAGAACTAGAAGAGATGCACTGGAGAAATGGTTTAGACCCTAATTTGAACTATTAATGTCCAGAACTGTGAGAAAAGAAATTGCTTGTAGTATTGGCATTTCTTTAACTCTAGAGAACTAAGGTATTTCTTTATGTATATGTTTGTTTGTTTTTGTTTAAAAATTGAAATAGTTAAAAATAAAGCAGTTCTCCCCCCTACCCTAGTCTGCCTTCATACTGTAGCCCTCTATAACCCTAATTCCCATTTCCTAAAGCCAACAACTTTCAAGTCTTTTGCCCAGTGTACCAACACTCTCCTCCCACTCTCTTAGTCACATGGAGATCTGGAATTGCTCTGAGGTGGGCCTTGGATGACTAACCAAAAGGTTGGCACTTCAAGCCCACCAACCACTCTAGGGAAAGATTTCTGATCTCACAAAGCCTACATAGGCTTGCTATGAGGTAGAGAGAATCAATTCAATGGCAATGGGTTTTCAAAGTAGCATGAGCCACATATTTAATTTTTTTCATTGGTCATATACTGTCCAACTATGTCACTAAGATGCAGCTCTCTCCGTGCCACCTCACCCACTGTGTCCGCCTCCTGTCCAGACCCAGAGAGTAAAATTCCTCCATCATTCCAAATCTTGTTGTTAGGTGCCCCCCAGTTCCAATCCATGGCAGCCTTTTGTACTACAGAAGGAAACAATGCCTGATTCTACATGGTGCTGACAGTTGTTCCTACGCCTGAGTCCGTGGCTGCAGCCATGTGTCAGTCTGTCTCATTGAGGACCTTCCTCTCTCTGACTGCCCCTCCACTCTACCAAGCACCATGTCCTTCTCTGGGGTCTAGGCTTTCCTGACATGTCCAGAGTATCTACGAAATCATATTTTGGATAGATGGATATGTATTGCTTATGTTATTTTTACCATGTGAGCATTATCACAGCCAAGTCTACCTCAGTCTACTTTCTTGTTCTTGAATACTGTTTTGTGGTTTCTTTGTCTCTTCTTTGCACCCCCAACTCATCTGCTAAACTCTCTACCAGGTGTAGGCATCCTCTACCAGTGCATTTAACACTTTTGGGACCCACACCTTTTAGTACTCATGCTCAGAGTCCTTCCTCTTTGCTCCTCCATCCTCCTGCTCAGACCTGACACAGTCGCTCACTAACACCACGCCCACATAACTCCATTCTCCATCATTCCACAGGGGACCTTCGCCCTTGTCCTTTACTGGGTCCACTGCTCTCCTGGGCAACATGTTTGCTTACTCTTAATTGATTCACTTCATTACTGTGCTGAAATATATCTTCCAGTATTTCCCTGAGCAAGTGTGCTTCAATGATGCAGATGCATTTTGATTAATAAATCGCCTAATTATAAAACCATTCAAAAATTTTATTAAAGGAATTATCATCTAGTGTCCAAGGTGTTAAATAAGGAAATGTTAGTCTTCTTCCTGATCTCTGATGACTGCTCCCTGTCTCGCTCTTTCTGTCTCTCTTTCCCTATCCTCTCCCATCTTGTACTACTTTCTCCTTCTTTTCAAGGTTCTAAGATTATATGATAATAATTTAAAAATTATCATTCAAGAAATTTTCTTTGTGATAGATATTTTCTGTGCTTCTTACATCTGGAACCTAATATACTTGGTTATGGAATATTTTATTGAAATAGTTCAAAAACTTCACCCACCCATTTCTTCTGTTGTCTCTTTTTATTCAAGGAGCCTGATGACACAGTAATTAAAGAGCTCATTGGTAATTCAAACATAAATGGTTCAAACCCACTAGCTGCTTCATGGAAGAGAGATATGGTAGTCTGATTTTTTTTAAGATCACAGCCTTGGGAACTGTGCTACATGGGGTTCTCTAGAGAAACAAAATCAGGACACCAATAATTCTCTATATATACTTATATGGATAGAAATAAACAGTTAACTAATCTATAAAGCAGTACAAATGCCTCGGTGCAACTCACTTGCATGAGACAGCTCTTCAAGTCTTGAGGGCTGCCAAGTGGTCCTCTGTAGAACAAGTCAGGCTATCCGGCCACAGCAGCAAACAGCACAGCAAGACAGGTCACCAACAGTCAGCCAGATCACAGGGTCCGACAGTCCCCAGCTCAAGAGATATATATTCCAGGAGTGTGATAAAGCAGGGCTTAAAGGAACAGCAACTCATTGCAAGACAGTGTACGGATTCCACGGATTAGGTGTTCCATGGGTAGTGCAACTTAGAGATTGAGGCACAGGACAAACAAGGCAGCCAGCTGGTTCCAAGATCCAAGATCAAGAGAGAAAAGTGAGGCTCGCCAAGCCATTTATATCTCCACCTTGCAATTGATCTCACATGTGCTCATTGGCCATGTTGTCACAAAAAACCTACCTATCTTCTTTGGCCATGTTGGTTGGCACAACAAACCTACTTATCACAGGAACCCTGCAGAACCCTGGTGGTGTAGTGGTTATGCTTTGGATTGTGGCCTGCCTGTAGTTTGAAACTGCCAGTAGCTCACCAGTAGGAAAATCAGACTTTCTCCTCCTGTAAAGAGTTCATCAGTCTCAGCAGTCTCAGAAACTCACAGGGGCAGTTCTACTCTGACCTAGAGGGTTGCAGTGAGTGAGAATCCATTAAATGGTCATAAGAGGGAGTTGGGACCTGGTGGCAGAGCTCTACATTTTTCTGTAGGGTCTTCTATGAGCTAGAGTTGATTTAAGGCACTTGGATTTGGTTTGGCTCCTGTTGAACAGCTGTTAATACCCCTAATTTCCTTGTTTCTTTTATATTTTTCATCCAACTTTCTATTTAGTTTCTCAATATCAGCTCATTCATCACATATTTTAATTCCTAAAAGCTAACACTTCTCTCTCTATTTTATTTGTTTCACAATACATTGTTGTTGTTTTTTCTCATGTCTTTCAAGGTACTAATAAGAAGAGAAGTTTTAAGCTACTTCAGCCAATGCTGCCTCTGCTTCTTCTCAGTTTTGCTACTAGTCCACGGGTAGAACTTTTGTTTTGTTGAGTCCATTTCAGTCTTTTGGTTCTCTTGATTAGGAACCCTGGTAGCATAGTGGGCTCTAGTCGAACTGCAAGTCAGTAGGTTGAAATGATCCGCTGCTCTGCGGGAGGAAGATGAGGCTTCTTACTTCTAGGAGGAGTTACTCTATTGGAAGTCCACAGGGCCCATTTTCCTCTGCCCTAAAGGGTCACTGATGATTGGCACTGAGTTTTGTTTCTGAATTTTTCTCTTGGTCGATCTGTGTTCCTGAAACAGAGGAATCTTTCCATCTTCTATCGGCCATCTTCAATGGCTGGTCTAGTTTCAAAAGTCAATAACTGTGTCTTTTGTCTGAAGACACAAGACTTCTGGATGAACTCTTACCTTCATCCATGGGTAAGCAGAAGAATGCAGTGTCCTCTTGCACCACTGGGGAATCATAGACTCCATGGCTAGTGTATTTGCCCAGAGTGCAGAGGGTGCCTCGCAAGGTAGCCTAACAGACAACCTTCTGGCAAGTGGAGACTATAATGTTTTTCTGAGGTCTTTTCAATGAGGCATCTCAGCCAGAGTGCATTTGAGTCCCTGCACCCCAGATCTCTCTGGGCAATGGTCCAATGGACAGTCTGTGGGAGCACAGTTTGTGTTGATAGCGTCTTCTCGCTGTCTTTTTCAAACTTTCCATTGCACATTCCATGTCTAGTATCCCTTGCACTCCCATTTCAAATACATTTGGACTCTCCGCTCATTAGATTCTGGATTTGCTCCTTGCTTGGTGCTGTCTTCCTCTTGTACTTTCCCTGCTGCCAACTCTTCTTCAGATTTCTCTGATCTGACAAAGTTGTTGCTACGCTTTTATCTACCTTTCAGCTTCCTTTTCACCTCTTTGTCTTTGGGTTCATGCCTTTTAAGTCCATATATATGGACACACACACATATATACACACATATACATGTATATATACATTTTTAGGAAATCCACAGTGAAATTCAGGTAATCCTCCTGGTACATTTGACAGGAAGTCATAAGCAACAGTGTTTGAGTTCATCCTCCATGTCAACCAGGCACAAGGAGGAACTAGGAGTGGTGGCTTCCCAGCCCCTAGAAAGAGAGGCAAAGATGAAAGAAGTTTCTTGCTTTCTCTATATATCCTTTTGAACCTTTGTGATTATGTTCCAAGGGCAAATATTATGTTTTTCAAATGAATTAGTCAATATTTTGTGGGCACTGTGAACCACCCCACAACTCATGGTCCTCCTCTGTTCCATAGAAGGACTACGCGGTAGGGTACTGTTGGCTAGAAGATGAAGGAAGACATCCACCAGGCCTTTCTTCTGCAGGGTCATCATATCACCCAGTCTCCTTCATTAATCTGTATAACAAAAGCAAATTAATGTGAGAAGAAATCATTCCTTTTATGGATCACATCATCACCCATTGCCACAGAGTTAAGGCCAACTCACGGAGACCACAGGTAAGTCAGATTGAAACTGAGCTCCATAGGCTATTCAATGGCTGGTCTAGTTTCAAAAGTCAGTAACTATGTCTTTCTTCTGAAGTGCTTCTGGATGAACTCTCACCTCCATTCGTGGATTAGCATCAGAATGCAGTGGCCACTTGCACCACCAGGGAATCCAGGGACTCCATGACTAGTGTATTTGCCCAGAGAGCAGAGGGGGTCCATTGCCACTGCCCAGCACAGCACAAAGCCTGTGACAAAAATATACAATCTCACGATTTGCTTAGATGCATGCCTTTTTTTCAACTGAACCAAGTTGAGAGGAAATATTTCTGGTGGAGATTGCTGTGCATGGGCTAAAGCTCCAATTTGGCTTATGCAGCTATGACGCGTATTAGTGGAAGAGCAGAGCCCTGGCCAGGCTGCACCCTTGATCGTGCTCCCTGGTACTGACTTCTTCAAGCCCTGTCAGTCTCTAGCAATCACAAAATAATGGCTAGGTAAACAGAAATCATGCCATGCATGGCACAAGTTTCCAGTGACTAAATAAGTGAGCACTTTTCCCTCACATACAAGAGTAAGTAAAAGTGTATTTACATAGAGTCCCCATTCATATATGCATGGATTTATTCCAACCAAAACCTGTCTCAGGGATCAACGGTTGGCTACCTACAAGCTCTCCCAGCAATGCACTTGTGTTATACACTTTCACTCAACTCAACTCCGTGGTATGGAATCGACGTTGACTCGTAGGGATACTATAGGACAGGGTAGAGCTACTTCTGAGAGTTCTGTGACTGCAACTCTTAAGAGAATAGAAAGCCACTAGCAATTCTGGGCA
The DNA here is from genome assembly GCA_004026705.1 of Nesogale talazaci. Lineage (NCBI taxonomy): Eukaryota > Metazoa > Chordata > Mammalia > Afrosoricida > Tenrecidae > Nesogale > Nesogale talazaci. The sequence goes on from PVJH01019036.1 coordinate 43,040, forward strand.
GAAAGATAAGGCTTTTCAGCTTCTGTAAAGCTGTGCAGTCTCAGAAACCCATGGATGCACTTCTATCCTGTCCTACAGGGTTGCTCTGAGTCAGAATGAACTCGACGGCAGTGAGTTTGGTGGTTTTTTTGTTTTACTTCTGTATTCATGACAACAGGAGTGTGTTCTAATGGAGGAAAATTGCCAGTGGGTTGTCGCACATCCTTTGTGAGCCTGGGTGAGAGTTATCCTCACCTTTGCTTTGGTTTCACAAGATCCTTACAATGGTGTGACATGTACCTGTTTGTGCTGTCAGGCATGCAACCTTGAATGATACTGCTGTGATTTTAGCCTCTTATTGTCTGCCTTTGTAATGAATGCCACCGAGAATCAAATCAGAAAACACTAGTTTGTGCAGCTTCTAAAGAGTGCAATGAGTTTAATAGAAGTTGGCAAATGATTCTGAACACTTCACACCAAAATTCGCCTCTGACCGTCCTGGAGTTCAATGACAACCCAGTTCAATAAACCCCAGTTTTCAGATATTTATCGCAATGCTTCCTGTTGAGCCTTTTTAGAATGCTTGTCTGAAAACATTCGACTCATGAAATCCTGATCATTGTTTATTTTTGTGATATTTCTCTGTAGTAGTTCTATTTCGATTATTTCCAGTAACATTTTAAGAATTGCTTTAGATTTACAAAGAGTTATGCAGATTGTGTTGAGGGTCCC
>PVJH01019037.1:0-44178 GCA_004026705.1 Nesogale talazaci
TTACATTGTCTGACATCTCCCTTCACCCACTTTTCTGTTGTTTCTTATCTCAGTAAGTGGCACCACCCTTCTTGTCATCAGAAACCCAGCAATCACCCTGGACGTCTCCTCCATGCCCAGTGCCCTACACCAAGCCCAGATACCTCCTCTGTACTTCTCGAACCATGTGCTTCTCCTCACACCCCTCCTGTAACCCAGGAGAGACTGCATCAGAGTGTACTTGGTATGAAAAACAAACACAAACCAAGCCGCACCCAGGCTGCCACACCCATGGTAGTTCAGCAGACTCAGAATCCCCTGTGCCACCATGGACTCCCATGGCCTGTCCCCAGACCGAGGAAGCAGCTGGACACTTCTCCCATGAGCCTCAGGGTAGGTTGAACCCGCCAACTTTTAAGTTAGGAAATAATTGCAAACCACGTATGCCATCTTTGGGCGTTTTTGTCGGGGCTAACTGCACCTCATTGGGCTTCCTGGGTCTTTTTAGTCAGGTTTGGTCTTTGCAGAATGCAAAGTTGATCCCTTGCTATGGCTAAGAAGCCTTCAATTGCTTTCTTTGGTTCTAGGGCTCATCTTCTGTCACTGTCCTTCTCACAGTGTCACACGTCCCTCCCCTGTCCCCCTGCCCCCCAGTTTCCTATGAGCTTGTAGAACCCATCAGACTCCACCCACAATGCTATCTCTTTGCCAGAAATTCTCTCTCAACCCAAGTCTTATTTATCTGTTGATAGTAATGGCCCCAGAGCATTTTCTCCCCCTAAATCCTCCCTCCCACCCCACCACCGCCCAGTCCTGCCTCCTCCAGCAGATGTTGTCAGAGAAGTATGATCTTTCTCTCAAGGCACGGGAGTCAGTTTGCACCCAGGGGAGCATCGTCTGATGACTGGTGCCCAGACAGCAGAGACCTGGTGCTTTGGTGCCATTACGGCCCTGGTGCCCAGCAGAGTGCTCACCTCATAGTGAGGGCTCAGCAAACATTTGCTGAATTAAACAATACATGGCTGAGAAAGGCAAACCACTTGAAGGGAAAACAGGCAATGGGGATAGGTAATTCACTCAGCCAAGTCCAAGTAATCCATGAGCCAAAGAAAGATGCTCAGGTTCACTTACAAGACAAGAAACACAAATCAAAACAACAAAGCATATTTTGGACCAATCAGATTTGCAAATATTTCATATATATAATATGTATTATATATATTAGCTGAAACAACAGCAGAACAGTATGATTGGTATGATCCCACCTTGCATGCTTTTAAATAAAAAGCACACTTGTAAATACACACACACATATATATGTATACACACATAGTATTGACAGGGTATGCGTGTAAATGGACTTAATTTGTTGATTCTGTTAAAATGTCAAATGCTGACTCCCGCATTCTACTTCGAGACAGGCTTTTTTAAACACACAAAGGTGTTTGTTGCAAGGAAATTTATAGCAGAATGATGGTAAACAGAGTGCTGAAATGACCCAATGCCCATCAGTAGAAAACCAGAACCAAACTCACTGCCAGCCAGTGAATTCAGACTCATAGTGACCGATAGGCCAGAGCAGAACTGCCCCTGTGGGCTCCTGAGTCTGTAAATCTTCACGGGCCAGACAGCCTCATCTTCCGACTGTGGAGCAGTTGATGGCCTTGAACCTGCTGATCTGGAGGTCAGCAACTCACTGAAGAGTGTACTCTAGGGCTGAGCTCCGGTGGCGTAGTGGTTGTGCGCAGGACTGCGGCCCACTGGGACGGAGGTTCAATTCCAGCAGTGGGGCTGGGCCTCCTACTCCCACCACCGGAGAGCAGTGATGCACCCCCCCCCCAAAAAAAAAGAGTGTACTCTAGCCCCAGGCTCCCTGTCCGTCAGTAAAGGATTGATGACCGAAGAGCCACACAGTGGATTATTACCCTGTGGCCCTAAGAAGAATGCGGGCAGGCATCGTGGGTGTGGAAAGACCTCCAGGGTACATTTTTAAGTGAAACAAGTGCAGAACAGCGTGTTTAGCATGATCCCACCTTGCACGCTTTTTAATAAAAAGCACACACGCATATGTACCTGTACATATGGGAACGTGTGTAGCTGTGCGCTGTTGCTGTTGGGTGAGATCAACGTTCTGACCTGCAGTGACCTCACGCACATCAGCACAAAACACTGCTCAGTCCCGCCCCGTCCTCACAATGGTCCCTGTGCCTGAGCTCATTGTGGCAGCCTCTGTGTCAATTCAGCTAGCTCACCGGGGGTCTTCCTCTCTCCCTGTTCATGTATGTGTGTGAGTAGGTGTATGTGAACGTGCTTGTAAAAAGTTCAGGAATAAATTCCATTATCTTTTAGCTCCAGTTTCCTGCAAACAGTTTGAAGCCCCCTCGATATAGAAATAAGCACATATATTTGGGTGCGTATACAAACACACACACATGCACACATATACATTTATCTACTCACACACATGAGTGTATGAGGAGACCTTGACTCATGCTTGACAGCTGGGTTTCATTTTGCTATTCGTTATCAATGGTCAGCACACATTTACTTTGGGCTTAAGCTACTTTGGCCTGACCTATCCAAATGCCTTTACAGAAAGGCAAATCAGTGTTCAAGAACATTCGTTTAGAAACAGCTTATATATCAGAGCCCTGCTTCTCATACACATTTATCCCATCACCTCGTGCCCTCTATTGGTGATCCGGCCACCTCCTCTCACAACCAAATGAAGGTGGAGCAGGCCGGGTCCTGTGTCGAGCTCTCGGCTTCCTTGTCAGGTTCCTGTTCGCAACCCAAAGCCCATGCTTCTTCTTCTAGCAGTGGCCTCCGTGTGAGGCACAGGCTACTGGGCTTAGGTGCTAACTGAAGGGTAGTTGGGTAGAGTCTGCCTGGAGGTGCCTCAAAGGAAAGTCCTGGCAATCTAGTTCCAACAAAGTAGCCATTGAAAACACTATGGCAAACAATTCTCCCCTGGCATAGACCAGAGCACCACGTGTTATAATCAACTTACCAGCAAAAAATAAATTAATTAAAAAATGTTTCTGCTGTTAGAAATTAGTGACAAATGTTCTCCAGTGTGGTTATCTTACCCTCTGGGGTCTAATTTGAGATTCCTTACAAACTTGCATGGGATACCAACCCAAGTGACTCCTCAGACAGCTCTCGAATTGGGAGACACTACTAATGGGTCACAGGGACCAAAGCATGGTGCAACCATCCTGGGAAACAGCATGGCGCTTCCGTGACCAGGTCGGCATAGAAACACGGCATGATCCTGCAATGCACCTACAGGTACACGTGCCCTGTTCATCGCAGGTTGATTCACAAGAGGAAATAGAAGGGCCAACTGGAGAATGAGAAACTATAGGACAAACAGAACTGAATGCTAGGTCATGCTAAAGAATGAAGAGTCTGTTAACAATCTCACAATGTGGTTGGACCCGAGGACATTATGTGAAGTGAAATGCGTCTTTCACAGAAGGGTTAAATACTGTCAGAGTTCAATGCTATAGAAAGTTAAGGAGTCCACGGAGTGTGGGGATTTTGATAGTAGCAGATGGGTTAGGCATTGGGCTAACCACCAGGAGGAAGTCGAGGCCTTCCACTTCCATAACCAGCCTCATCCCTTGAAACTCACAGGGCCAGACCTCCCCTGTCCTACACACTCATTAAACAAAATGAGTATGAATAGTTGAATGAGAAATTGATTTGCTTTGTAAACTTTCACCTAATGTACAATTTAAAAACTTTAAAGACATTCTGTGGAATTCTCACATTTATATATATATTTTTCAAGCAATAAAATGGTCATTAGTTTGATCTTAAAAAAAAACATAATTAGCTTTTTATTAAAATGTTAAAAAAAAAAAGGAGAGAGAGAGAGACCAGGCTTCTTGGTCTCACAGAGGCTGGTGAAATCCCTGAGACTATGATTCTGAGTTATTCGTCAGGCCAAGAATGGAACTCACTGTGTGGTTCAATTTGAGCCACATAGTAGACAGGTGCCTAGCATGAACACAAACACCAGGAGGCAGGCACGCCTCAGAGCAGGAAAGGCAGCATTTGCCCAGGAATCACGCTTCAGAGTCAAGAAGGGTCAGCAAAGAAGGACATGGTAAATGCAGGGGGTGGGGCGGGAAGAGGGCCATTGCATTATGGGAACTGCAATCAACCTCATGAAACAGAATGTGAATGAGGTGTTGAATGCAAAACTGTTTGTCAGCTTTCACTAACATCACAATAAAAAAGTTAAAAAGAGAACTAAAAGTAAACAGGTAAAAGGACACACTGTTATACCTTTCACAACACCACCTTTGAGGTCTCTGGGGTTTATGTTTTCATTTTCACAGACCTCCCAACTGACACCTGGCATTTCCTTCTATTGTGCCTGTAAGTAATATGCTAAAGCAGTATTAACAATACGTGATGCCACTTCAAGAAGCCACCATGCAATTCATACAACACGACTGACGTTGGAGTTATTTTGAAATGTTCAGAAACTCATCACTGTTTGAAATGAAAAATTATTGAACTCACCACCAGATCTCCTATTTCAATATGTTAATATTACAGTCACTTAAAAAACATTTTGACTATTGTATTTCAATATAATTGTTTTTCCTTTGTACTCTTCTACATTTCTTTTTTTTAATTTTTGGCATCACTGCCCTGGTGGGAGTAGGAAGTCCAGCCTTGCTCTGGACTTGCTGCTGGATTTGAACTGCCAACCCTGTGGGGCTGCAGTCCTGCACACAACCACTATGCCATGCCACCGGGGCTCAGTCTCTACATTTCTGTGTGTGTGTGTGTGTGTGTGTGTGTGTGTGTGTGTTTGTGTGGCATCACTGCCCTGGTGGAAGTAGGAAGCCCTTGCTCCTGGAGAGTTGCTGCTGTATTAGAACCGCCAACCCTGTGGGCCGCAGTCCCACACAATCACTACGTCACCAGGGCTCAGCCCCTCTACATTTCTTAAAAAAGAAAACCTTTTCATTGTGAAATAGGCAGGGGCATACACTTCAGATAACAAATTTTTGATTCTTCCCTGTTGGAAGGAAGTAAAATTTATTTTTTCTTTTGTAGCTTACATGCTTTCTTTAAAAATTTTTATTGGCACTCTAGCCACATGTCATATAATTCAATAGTTTAATTATATCAAGAAGAGTTGTACAATCATTACCACAGTCAAATTTAGAACCTTTTCTTCTTTGTACTCATTGTTATTCATGTCATTATTTGCTAAAATTGTTGCAAAGATATACACAACAATACATTCTCCAATTCAACAACCTGAACATGGAAAATCCAGTGCCATTGATTATGCTCCTGATGCTGTGTAATCATTATTGCTATCCTTTCGCAAACTATTCTACCCCCATTAACATAAACTAAATGCTCCCTAAGCAAACACTCTTTCCCCTTCTCCTATGGTATGCAGAGGTTGAGAGATCAACTTATATTCAGCAGCTTAAGAATATATCAAAATGGCTGAGCCCTGGTGGTGCAGTGGTTGTGTGCGGGACTGTGACCCACTGGGTTGGCGGTTCAAATCCAGCAGTAGCTCTCCAGGAGCAAGGTTGGGCCTCCTACTCCCACCACAGGGCAGTGATGCTCCCCCTCCCCCCAAAAAAGTATCAAATGTCCCAGTAGCTTGCTCTGTCCCCTTCTTGGATTATCTTTCCCCCCACCTGAGTTAATACCTGTGTACCCTCTAGTCTATTGCTTCACCTCTGCCAGCCCCCACTTAAGAAGAGAAATCTGTCTTCTTTAGTATAAAATTTTTGTCTTGGTTTTCCCTTTATAACAGTGATCTCAAGCCGTATTTATCCTTTTGTGATTGATTACGATAATTTCACACAGCATAATGTTTCCCAGCATCCATGCCGTGGGATGCCTTAGAGTTTCATCAATATTCTTTCTGCTTTATGGGTCTGAAAACATTACTCTGTGGAAGAGTCAACAGACTGGCTAGAGGTCCAGGGTGAAAGGTCCAAAGGGCAGAACCCTGATCTAGGGTTTTATGCATTCACAGAAATGCAGTGCATGCTATGCATGCCAATTCTGTAAGACAGACAGACGCATATCAGTTTTACTTTACAGACCGGGAAATAGGCTCTGAGAAAGTAAATTGCTTGCTCAAGGTCACAGAATATTATGTACAGGTCAAGACGTGAATTTGGATCACTGGCCTCCGTAATTCTTCCCATTATACCAGTGGTTCCCAGAGTGTGGTTGACTTGGAAAATGGTTAGATGTGTACATTTCTGTGGTCCACTCAAAGGTGGACTTGATCAGAAACTGGAGATAGGTCAGGAACCAGAGATAAGGCCAAGGGTTAAAGGTGGGCTCAATCAGAAATTCTGGGGTTAGGGCCAAGGGTCTGGGTTTTATTTTCACAAGAATTCAGTTCAGGTTAACGTTCAAGAATCCCTATATTACACCTTTCATTATCTCTTATTTGTGAGCCCTGAGCCCTGGTGGTGTAGTGGTTATTTATTGGCCTGCTAACCACAAGGTCAGAAGTTCAAAACCACCAGCCACCGTGCAGGAGAAAGACGAGGCTGTACACTCTAGTACAGAGGTAAAGTCTTGGGAATTCACATTGGCAGTTCTGCCACACCCGATGGGATCACTATGAGTCAGAAGTGAGTCAGTGGCAGTGAGTTTGGTTTGGTTTGGAGAAAGAAAGAGGCTCTGTCTGAGATGTGGGAGGAATGCTCTCCTTTCTCATAGTTTAGCTTTGTCTGGACAACAAGGTAGAAGCTGAACAGAGAGAGGTGAAGAGACCACTTTGGGAGGTTTGGGGTTTTATCTGACCTGAAATTTCTAGTCATGCTTCCCCAAATCCCTCCACCAATCTGAGAGCATTTAGGACTCCCTGAGCTGACATTTTCAGACATCCGGGGGATTGCGAGTGATCAGCAATCAATTCTAGAGGACACCTGTCACCATGTGACTGTATACACAAAGCAAAAGTCACTAGGGGGTAGGACTGTGACAAATGTGGGTGTGTGTGTGGGGGGGGAGAGTATAAAGGAGACTCTAATTCAGCTCAACAAAAACCCTGCTAAGATGTATGGTGTGCCCGCCACCATGTAAGCCTACACACTGCATCGCTAAACTGAGGTGGTGGCCTTTTCCACATCCACGTTGCTGCGATCCGATGCGTCCCCACGATTACACCTTCTACTCCTGTACAAGGCTCCCGGCTCGGAAACCCATAGGGGCGGTTGTCCTCTGTCCTGTACGGTCGCTGTGAGTCAGAGTCCACTTCATGGCTGTGCATGTGTCTAACCCACAGGCGCACTGCTCCTCTGTCCCACAGGACCACGGTGGGTCAGGGTTGATTTGATGGCAGTTGGTTGGGTTGGGTTTTCAAGAGACCAGTGGGAGGGAGCTCCTGGAAGTGGTTGAAGTTCTGTTGCTTCCTGAACACATGTGCACTTGGGCTGATTAAACCATTTCAATTGAGATCATTGCACTGGCAGTTCCAACTTAGGTTGCTTTAAAAAATTAAATTATGATGCAATATATATAGAAAGATACTCAAAATGTTAGTGGACCATGGGTCTGCCTCCCAGAGAGTCCATCTGTGGGAGAGTAGAACAGTGTGTCCTGGTTTTCAATGGTGAATTCTTCAGAAGTAGAGGGGCCAGCCTTTCCTCTAAGGCAACTCTTGGGTGGTCTTGAATCCCCAACCTTCTGGTTTCACAGTTGGGTCCATCAACCATTTGTGCCTCACAGAGGCCTCTTAGTGTATCTCTTGAATGCTTACACTGCATTACTCTGTGCAACCAGTACCCAGACTATTTCCAGCCTTGCAGCAGGTTCCTTTCCACTTCAGTTACAACCCCAATCCAACTAGAGGCAAACGTTCCTGCTATTCTGCCTTTTTGTTGGTTTGTTTTAGGCGTCACTGCCCTCTGGTGGTGGGAGTAGGAGGCCCAGCCTTGCTGCTGGACTTGAACCTCCAACCCAGTGGGCCGCAGTCCCACGCACAACCACGACGCCACTGGGGCTCAGCCGCTATTCGGCCTTCTAATCCCAATACCTTTGCCCATTTTTGAACTTCATATGACGGAGTCAGACAGTATAAATTCTTTCATGTATATCCTATTATTTAATTTTGTGCCTGTGTGATTCGTCCACATAGGTGAACTCATTCCCTTTTTTTCATAACTATTTTGAATTCTATTATACAAATATGCTATAGTTTATTCACTTTTGATGGGCTTTGGGGTTGCTTCTGGTCAGGACTTATACAGGAAAGTCTACTGCAGCTTTACCTGGCCGGGGGGAATGATACAGATTTTAAAACAGCTGTGTCTTTGCTCCCTGGTGGCCAGGGGTTCAGCACACCACAGCTTGTGGGAAGGTTGCCTCTTTGTGCCCCAAGTCCCTCTGTGGAGGAAGGATGAGGCAGTGGCCAGGGTTCCAGTTTAAGCATCACAGCCTCAGACAACCGACGAGACAGTTCTACCCAGCAGCATATTTGTGGGGAAAGGAATAAACTTTTTTTTTTTTAGAAAGCAGTATTTGGTGACGAGCTGAAGTTCCTAAAATAATGCAAGCATTGAAATTATATAAGGATCATCCATCGTTCCATTCTCCAGGGTCACTTATTAACATCTCCCATCACTTCCCTCCTGCGTGTCTGTCTCCACATTGACACAGGCAACCAAACAATGTTTCTGCTCTTCTTCCTCAGGGGGGGTCCCTCCTCTTAGCAACCTCATGTGACTTTCGGGGACGGGGGGACGGGGTGTCTGCAGGCTGCAGTCTTTCAGGGAGAGCCCTGGTGGCACAGTGGGTGCTAACTGCAAGGTCAACAGTTTGAAACCGCCTTAAGAAACCGTCTGATTATGGATGATGGGGCTTTTTAGTCCCCAGAAGTGTTTAACCGTCTAGTAGAAAGATAATGTGTGAAAACGATGCTGGCAAGCTATAGATAAGTTCTCTGGGTGTGATTGATTGATGGAAGGTCAAAGTCTCTGAGAGAGGTCCCAATCAGATAATGCCACTAATACAAAAGAATCAGCAGTCTCAGAAACTCGCAGTGGGAGTTCCGCCCCGCCCCTCATGCCGCCCGGGGTCCTCCGCACTGACGCACTGACGCACTGAAGCGCTTGCTTGCAGCACTTGTCACGGGGGTCCTGGCTCGGCGCCATCCAGCTGGTTCTGAGCGCAGTTCCCGGTGCCATCCTCAGGACCACTGCTCTGGGGCAGCCCATCGTTGCAGCCAGTGTGCCACTCGGCTTTGACGTCAGACGAAGCATTGTCAGGCTGTGCTCCTGACCAGACACACGTGCTTCTTTTTCTGGCCGTCCATGGTGCATTTAGGATTCTTCACCACCACCCTAATTCAAAGACCACCATTCTCCCCTGGTCTTTTCTGTTGCTTGTCCAGCACTTGCATCCCTATGAGGTGATTGAGAACATGACGGCTAGTGTCAGGCACTCCTCAGGGGCAGCTGCAGGGGCAGGGAATGATTTATTGTGGCTCTTCTAGACAAAGTCTCTAATTGCCACCAAATGATCCTTTTCTAGCATGGGTCTGTAAGAGGATGCAGGGGGAAGGACTGATAGGATTTACCTGTGAGTGACCAGGATTCCCTGCAATGTATAAAATGAGCCCTCTGGAAAACAAGAAGAGGGATCTCATTACCAGCAAAAACCAGGAGTGGAGTGTGTCCTCTGGGCCCCAGAGATCCCTGCACAGTAGCCCTCCTAACCAGAGGAAAGCTAACCCATCAGAGGAGCAGCAGCAGACCCAGGAGCCAGAGCAGGGGGCAGAGTGCTGGGCTTCCAACCCAGGGTCAAGGACAGTGGCGTGCTTGGAGTGCTTCTGTGCAGGACGCTGGCTTGCAGAGTAGGGTACTTGTGGGCACTCTATTGGGATAGTTGGGCTTGCAGGTAGACAGAAGTGGAGCTGAGTGCCTCCAGGTTGAGGCTTAAAAGAGTAGGGTACCTCTGGGCATGAATGAAGTCAGAGAGCTGTGTTTGCTAATCCAGAGTTTGAGCAGAATGTCTTTGCATTGAGGCTTTCAACAGAGAAGTATGCCTCTTTGAGCATGTATTAGCAGACCTGGAAGAACTTTTTAACATGTCCTGATAAACAACTCAACTCTGAGCATTTTAAAAGTGTTTCAGGCATATTCTTCACATGCCATACTTTTAAATAGTTCAGTCATATTAAGAAGGGTTGTATCCTGAGCATTTCTCACGGTACAACTTGTTAACTTCTTTAGTACACCCTTTAGTCACTATACAACCATTGCAATGGCTATTGAAATGCAGGGAAGTAAAATAGAGGACATTAACAAGGACCGGCCCACAACTTTGCTTCTGGACACTCTGAAGAGGATCTTTTTTAACCTTGGAATTCAGATCAGAAATTCTGAAAGACTTCCCACAGTCCTGCTTACATCTGGACATTCCTGTTTAAGAAGTCTAATCTCCAAAAGTCCCTCTTTTCTCCTGACTAAAATAGTAGACACATGCACAAGTGCATAAAATTGTGTATGTGTGTTTGTGGTTAGCACAAATGTTTCTGCTTAGGTAAATCCAGTCCAGTTTGATAAATGCCCAGATGCTGGCACCTGTTAGACAAATCCACACACTCGTCACACAGAGGGAATTTCCAGTTTGGATGCAGGTTGGGATTTGAGTTTGGAGAGAATCAAACCTGGGTGATTTTTAAAACACGATGGATGCACACATCTGGACCAGACATCTGAGAATACAAGAGATACAAAGCTGGTTTTCTCCTTGGAACTCGATGAGCACAGGGAGTGAGGGGTTTGGAATAAAGGGAACTGCCTAAGCTTCCTTCTCATGTCATTGCTAAACCATAGCAAACATACTAATTCTCCTTCTTTTAAATATTATAACACGTGATTTATTTGGACCCCAAATTTCCTTTGAATACATACTAACGAAAAACAGGCTTCTGTGTTTTAACCTCCAATGACAATGTGTGAAACCGAGCTCACCCCTGGAATAAGTGAGAAAATAAATGTGGCAAAAAGTAGTGGACATTTCAAAGATAAGGTGGTCTCCGGTGCAAATGGCTAAGGCAGTTGGCTGCTAACCCAAGGTTGGGGGTTTGAGACCACCCTTGGGTGCGTTGGAAGAAAGTCCTGGTGCTCTACTTATAAAAACATCGGCTGTTGAGAAGGCTATGGAGCACAGTGCTACTGTGACCCACCCAGCATCGGTCAGCCTGCACATGGCAGCCTGGTGAAGACGATCAAGCCCATGACTGGGGGCATGGGGTCCACTGTAGCCACTGGACTCATGATGCTCAAGTTGTGTGGAAGGTACAAGTGGGGGTACAGAGTCCTGGGCTGGTCGTGGCATTTTAGGAGGGATTTGAAGGGTGGGGAGCAGCTCACCAGGCAGAGAACAGAAGAGAATCAGGATTAGGGACCAGCATGGGCCAAGGCAGAGTTGGGGTGGGAGGGGGGAGGAGAGACCCAAGAGAGCAGGCAGATGGTCCAGTGTGGTTGGAGAAGGCCTTTGGGGGTACAGGAGGGGAACAACATGAAGGATTTGAACTGAGAGGCCCAAGATATGAAGTTGAAAGAGGCTACACTCTGGGCAGACCAGGAAGGATTGATGACATGATATTAATGGATTGAATTGAGTCTCCCCCCTCAAATTTATTATAAATGTTAAACCTCTATGCCTGTGGATGCAGTCCCATTTACGAATAGGGCTTTGTTATGTTATGTTATGTTTTGTTATGTTACTGAGACTCTATCAGTGTAGGTGTAGGAGCAAGGAAAGATTACAGCCAAGAAAACTCCATGAAACCCATTTCTACTTGGTCACAGATGGAGGCGCCATGAACCAGAAGTGACTTAATGACACAAAGTCGCAACCCCTCCCAGGACAATCTGTCCATCTAGAGATACACTCTGCCTCCTCCTTACTGTTTTGCTCTCCCCACTCCTTAAAAATAAAACAAAATTACTGCTTTCCCATGTCTTGGATCTAAGTGTTGGCAGTGATCTCTGACTTCCCCTCCCACCTTCCCCAGAGGTCAAGCCCCCATCAGGGAACATGCGTATCATCTCCTCCTTAAAGACACTATCTTTGCTGGCCCCTTCTTTGGCCCTTCCCATCCGCTGAGTCTATAAACCCTTTGAACTGGCTGCTGCTACTGTCTTGTGTCCTTGCATTGACAAAAACTCACAGCAGCGTGACTTAGTTCCCCTAAAATACCAATACTTTCCTCTTAATAGAAGAATATCACAGGTCACTTAGAACCTATTATTTCAGAAGGCTCAAACTATTTTTTTCTGTAACTTGGCAGAAGTTGGCAATTCATTTTTTTCTCAGGTGAGGGTGAGAGCAAGAGACATGCTATCTAAATTTGCTTTGTTTTCCAAATTGGCAGCAAAGTCGTTGTAGCAGATGGACTCCTGTCTGACGACACCCTCGTTGTCACGGTGACTGACATAGTACAACAACGAAGCCTTACAGAAATCTGTTCAACACATATACTTCCATGCTACCCGCGTGACATTCAAGCAGGACATCAATAGGAACTTCTAGGATTCTGCAAGGAGACGATGCCTTGCATTGTCTGAGAAGGCAATAGGTACAGAGCAGGCGTAGCAACAGGGAGGGGGCATGGCAGAGGGCCATGTGAGCGTAGAAGGATTCCAAGGCAGAAGCCACGGACTCCCAAAGAGGACATTCAGAACTCACTCATTACCACCGCCAGTTTCAAGAGGGTTAATTCAGACTCATAGTGACCCCATCAGTGTCTTTAAAGGCCTCTGCTCCATAGAGTTTTCTGTGGTTGAATTTTTCAGAAGTGGATCACCAAGATGTTCTTCCATGGGGCTGCTGCCTGGTGACCCCAGGCTTTGCACAGCATAGATGCCCCACAGGGTTTTCTTGGCTATAAGCTTTTTAGAAGTATGTAAAGGAGGCCACGTCTTTATTCCACAGAAGCACTGAGTAGATACAAATATCCAGCCTTTGGGTCGGTGGTAAAGTGCAGCTGGTGCCACCGGTGCTTCCAGAGAAGCCAGTCATTGGGTACAGAACACAGAGTACAGAAAGTGCCTTCACAGGGTGGAAAGATTAGAGGCGCAAAGAGAGGAGAGACATGTTTTAAAAAGGATGATGGTAGCATCTGGACAAGTTCCCTTGATGTTATCATATCTGTATGGGTTCCCCAATAAAATGACCAATAAAAAAATAAAGTGTAGAAAGAGGTTGGAAACTCTTGGGATCAAGACTTTGGAGAGAGAGATCTGCTGAGGCTCAAACCTTGACCTGGGGCAGAAGCCTGGGAACACACAGCAAAGAGTGTGAATGCCTCTTCCCCTGCTGGGGAGCACCCGGGTGGTTCAGAGGTGGCTCTCCTGCCCTACGAGGGACAGGCACCAAGTCCATTGCTGTGGAAGCCCTATTTGCTTTCCTTTAAATCAGTGCTTTCCAAACCTGTGTTTTTATTTATTTATTTTTAATTTTTTTGGGGGGAGACATCACTGCCCTCAGGTGGTGGGAGTAGGAGGCCCAGCCTTTGCTCCGTGGAGTTGGAATCGAACCTCCATCCCAGTGGGCCGCAGTCCCGCGCACAACCACTACGCCACTGGGGCTCAGCCCCAAACCTGTGTTTTTTTAAGTTCAAGATACTTTCATTAAGCTCGCTGGTTTCCAGAATTCTCCTCCAAGGATTGTGGTGCCAACTTGAGACGATGAAGAGTGAAGGGGTGGAGTTTAGCCTGTCAATCAGGGTGTTGTGTGATGACCTCATCGGGAGGCACCACAGAGATAATGAACTCAATGGAGGTGGGACGGACACACTCTCTGTTTTGTCTTCCTGACGACAAGACACATGGAGCTACACTCGAGCCCTGGAGCTGGAGGAGCCACAGGGAGACCCCTGCCAGCCCTGAGATGCTTCCACCACCACTGGATCCACAAGACTTTCCACCTACCGGCCTGTGATCCTCCTGCATTCGGTGTCATTACTTGTGTTTTGTGAGTCTGAAGAGGAATTTATCACTTGGTATTGGACATATGGGCTAATATCGGACTTGTGGACTTGATCTGGACTGGGCTGGGGGATGTTTTCTTAATGTACGATTGCTCTTTGATATAAACTCCAACTGCTGACCTTATTTGTCTGTTGTAAGCTGCTGTGGAGTTACATCCTAACATCCCCATCCCGCCCCCACACCAACCAAAATAAAACAAAACACTGCCTGGTCCTGTGCTGTCCCCTGGATCCATTGCCGAGCCGACCACAGGATCCATAGGATTTTCTTGGACTGATTTTCCTAAATAGTCCTGCATCTTTCTTCTTTGTCTTAGTCTGACAGCTCTGCGGCCTCAACTCTCACTGCCGTTGAGTCAATGCTGACTGACAGCGAGTCCTTGTGGGTTTCTGGGGCTGTAACTGTTTTGGGGAGTAGGAAACGCAGTCTGTCTCCGTCAGAGTTGCTGGTGGTTTCAAACTGCCAACCGTACAGATTGTAGTCCAACACGAAACCGCTACAGGACCAGGGCTCAGGTTGTATCACAGCAAACTTCTGCTGACAGATGTGTGGTGGCTGTGTATGAGGGGCACTGGCTGGGAATTGAACCCATGTCTCTCACACAGAAGAGGGGGATTCTATTACTGAACTAACCTTGCCTCCACTGACCCTACTGCAGGTCTTAATTTGCCCCAAAGGCTACAAGTGACATCCAGTGGCACATGTGGGCCGGCAGTGGGCATGGTCTGTCCTAGGAGCAGGCAATAAGGAGGGGTATTGTCTGACCCACTGCTGTCCAATTGATTCCCACCCATCCTGAGTCAGGCTGACCCAGTAGAACGGCCCCATCGGTTCTCCAAAGCTGTGCATCTTTACAGAAGCAGGTCACCTCATCTTTACCCTAAGGAGAGGCTAGCAGCTTTGAAACACCGACCTTCTGGTTTGCATGCAGGCCCTCAATCACTGCACCCCAGGGGCTCTTTGGAATTGTCTGCAGAGGGCTGACAAAGAGCAGTAGAGCAGAATACTTTTTAATTTTTAATTTTCTCCTCCTTTCCCAGTGGAACGACTCCCACAGCCCTCCCCCAACTGTCTGTATGTCATGGGGGCCATTCAGTTATAGATGTCCACCTGAACTTTGCCACCCAGAGCTGATACTTCTCTCAATGACATTCTCAACCTTCAGGAAGTTCTTGATTTCCCCCTAAAAATATCACATCTAACCAGGATTCCTGGTGGTTTGGTGGTTACACACTGGGCTGTGATCTGCCTGGTCAGCAGTTCTAAATCACCACCAGCAGCTCCAGGGGAGGCAGACGGAGTTTTCTATTCCCATCAACAGTCACAGTCTCGGACACCCACAGGGGGTCACAGGGAGTCAGTATGGACGTGATGGCAGGGAGTTTGGTTTCCTCTAGCCAGGCTCAGGAGGGATTCCACAAAGCTTCTGGAATAGGTAAGATGGAAGGAAACCTCACTACTTACGTTAGCAACAGTATGTTCCCCGAAGACGGTCTCACTTCGATGGCAGAATTGAAAACTACAAGGGACTGACTAGTGTGTTCAAAGACTCCAACCATGTATTTTTGCAGGACATATCACAAGTGATTTCCCAGCACTGGAGACTATCATGCTTGGGGGAGAAAAAAGGGCATGAAATTGTTTTTATTTGAAAGGCATTTGTTTGGGAAAACGAGGCTTTCTCCAAGTAAAATGTTAGCTTGCCTGGTTAGAAGTTAATTACAGTATTTATTGCTTAAAACCAGCTAGGAATTTTGGCTTCAATTCTTATAAGCCTATGATTCAGGGGGAAATTACCTATTCAACTGAGGACCAGTGAGCTAAAGGTTGATCTGATAATGACCTATTTCAAAAGGACCTAAGAGATAAGAACAAAGTCCCTGAAGGTATAAAAAATTTTAACTTAAAAACAATTTTTTGTTGCTGTTACTGGGGAATGTTTGTTCCTGAGATTCGAGCTAAAGGAGGAAACAACTGAAAAGAACCAAGCTGACTCAATTTTCAAATTAATAATGTGTCTGTTCTTTTGATAGCTTTAATTTCCACATATTGGTTTCATTAGAATGTTTGGAAGCTGAAGCTCAAGGAAAGCCGAGAAATGATGTGTTTGATATGTGGCTTAAGGGACATGAGGTTTGTTATTCTTAAAAGTGAACATTATCCTGGTGGGCCTCTCTCTTGTACCCTTCCTCAGGGACGGGTACCACAGACTACTCTGTTTGACTACAGCTGCTTTCCATTGCCACTCTGACTTGCTGCCTAACTTGACCTGTAGCTTTGAGTGTCTTCCAAAGGTGTGGGCCTCCATCTTTAGTTTCTCTCCTTAAGGAGTGACTGAAAACTTGCCTCTTGAGCCCTCTGTCAGCTCTGGAGATGTGGGTACAAGGCCATTGTCTTCCACTTCGTTCTTCCTGCCCTTTCAGAATCATGCTCCATCCATAATTTTTCTTCCAGCCACCTCTTACCTCTTCTCTCCCTCTTACTACCAGGAACTCCCTGTCCTTCAAACAACATGCCAAAGTTTATCCTACCCTGAAAAGAAGAGAGAGAATGCAAATAAAATTCCTCTCGTTTCTGGTCTGGCACCCCTTCCCCCCTCTCCTTTTCACTGTCAAACTTCCCCCGTCACATTCACTCTGGCTGCCTTGCACCTGCAGACGTCCATGCGTCACGCTCAAGTTTGAGTTGCTAGCTCCAGCTGCCTTGACTCTCAGCATCGCAGTCTTTTGGCGCCTTAGCCCCTTTTGCTAGGACGGAGGCTGCTTCCCCCTGAAGCTTCTTCATCTCCCTGACAACTGTCCAAAGTATGTCAGATGAAGTCTTGCCACCCTTGCTTCTAAGGGGCACGCTGGCCATACTTCTTCCAAGACAGATCTGTTTGTTCTTCTGGAAGCCCATGACACTTTCAATATTCTTCTCCAGCACCACAATTCAAACAAATCAGTTCTTCTCCGGTCTCCTTTACTCCATGTCCAACTTCCACATGCAAATGAGACAACCGAAAAAACCATGGCTTGGGCCAGGGGCACCTGAGTCCTCAAAGTTACCTCCTTTCTTTTCAACACTCTGAAGAGGTCTTGTGTGGCAGGTTTTGCCTGATGCAACCTGCCTTTTGATCTCCTGACTGCTGCTTCCAGTGAGCACTGGCTGTGGATCCAAGGAAGACGAAATCCTTGACAACGTCAATCTTCCCTCCATTTATCGTGATGCTTCCCATTTGTCCAGTTATGAGGGTGGTGGTCTTCTTTACATTATGTTGTGATTCAGACTGAAGGCTGCAATCCTTGATCTTCATCAGCAAGGGTTTCAAGTTCTCTTCACTATCAGCCAGCAAGGTTGTGTTGGCTGTATACTGCCTTCCTGCAGTCCTGCTGCCTCATTCTTCTCCCTAGAATCCAGCTCCTCTGAGGACTTGCTCAGGATCCAGATGGAAAAGGTCTGATGAGAAGATACAACCCTCATGGCCACCTTTTAAGACTTTAAACCATGCTGTTTAATATTCCTTTATCCTGCTTGCACAACTGCCTCTTGATCCAAGCACACGCCCTGCATGAACACAATGAAGAGTTCTACACAGTTCTGTGATCTGGTTACTGTAGCCGAGGAAACTTTTCCCAAATAAGATCACATCTATGTGTCCAAGCATGAGGAATTCAACATAGATTTTTGTGGGCTCATCCTTCAATCTATACCACTCTCGGACCCTGCTGCTGGCCATGTCTAGCTCCTCTTCTCCCAAAGGTGCAGCCATTAACCGTCCTTGGTTGGCTTCCATTTTACCCTTTGAAAATATCAACCATCCACTCTGAAGGGAAGACTCCTGGTATGGATTGAACTGTGCGTTCAATCCAAAGCTGTGCATTGTCAGGAGTGAAACACAATTAGTGTGTGTGTGTGTGTGTGTGTGTGTGTGTGTAAAAACATCAAACCCAAGCTAACCCCATGGCAGAGTGAGTTGCCGAGGTCCATTGTTCAAAACTCCCACCCACTCCGCTGGGGAAAGGCAAGGCTTCCGCTCTTATGAAGATTTACAGTCTTGGAAACCCACAGGGCAGTTCTACTCCGATGCACGGGATTGCTTTGAGCCAGAGCTGACTCGACGGCACTGCATCCGAGTTAAGCTTTGAGCAGGCAGGATGGGGGGAGAGAGAAGACAACCTCCATTCGGTGAAGATCACCCAGGAGCAGAAGCTCTGAAGAGACAAGGAGCTTCCTCCAGAGACCACACAGAGGGGACGCCTTTCCTTCCTTCCTTAGAGCACCAGCCATTTGAATGTCTAGTTGCCTACATTTATTGTGGCACAGTACATTTTTGTTTGTGAAAGACACACACTCGTGATGCTGATTGTATAGCAGCATGAGGGAAGGAAGACAGCATGTACTGAGTACTGAGAGGTGAAGAACGGAGATGCAGAGGAGAGATAGAATTCAGCCAGGAGAAGTTGAGAAAGGCTTTATCTAGGCAGGGAAAGAACTCCCTAGAGAGAGGGGAAAGCAGAGAAAGGGACAGGAGCATCTTGAGCTGTCGGGCAGGTTCTGAGACCCAACGAATTAGGTCAGGGAAATGATGCCTGGCAGTGAGGCAGTGGGAATGAGCCAAGGAAGTATGTACTGAAAAGGGGAATGAGACTTTCTGATGCTATAGCTGCTGGGTCTGAGTCAGTGAGTAAATCATCTTATCTTTCGCAGACTGGGAAAGCTGGAAAGCTGAGGGAAAGGCCTATACAGACCGGGCCCAGAGAGATAAGCTCCTTAGAGTGCTGGAGGCCGGTGCTGCACAGTCCAGCTCTGGCCTTGAGAAGTGGGGGGAAGGGGCCACACAGTCCAGCAGGCTGTCTTTCGGCAGAGTTGGGGGAAGCAGCTGCATGGTCTGAACCCGGCCCAAACAAATCCCAATCTCCTTTCTGAGTTCCCAGAACAGGGTCTTTATTTCCCAGGCCCTCTGCAGCTGCTCTCCCGTCATTGGCACACACCTTTTGCACACGGCTTGCTCCCGTCCACAGAGTCGGGTGTCTTTCTCCTAGCCTGGGCTGGGAGCCTGAGGATCTCTGTGGATTTTCTGTTTCCCCTGGAACTGA
Organism: Nesogale talazaci; assembly: GCA_004026705.1. Classification (NCBI taxonomy): domain Eukaryota; kingdom Metazoa; phylum Chordata; class Mammalia; order Afrosoricida; family Tenrecidae; genus Nesogale; species Nesogale talazaci. The sequence continues at coordinate 19,073 of PVJH01019037.1, forward strand.
ATCATTTACAGAATGCCATCTTCCACGTATCATTTCAATGTGCACAACCAGCACTTCCACGGCTTGCTCCCCCCCCCCCCCCGGCCGCTGTCAGCCTGAAGGACATGCTCTGCCTGATGACCTCTCACTTGTGTGCAGCATGTTGCAGTAAAGAGAAGCTGTGTTGACGTTAAGGCTTGGCTTTGAGACTGTCACCACTCTGGACCTCACAGTCCTCGTGTGCAAAATAAGCATTTGGAGGGATGGTTTGTACAGCTTTATGAATTTTTTTGAATGCAATTCCTCATCATATTTGCATGGGCCTAAGAGGTAGTTGCCTCTTCCTTCACAATTGTTTTGTTTTTAAAATGTTCTCTTCCACATCCCACGTGAACTAGAATAATATTTGCCTTCTCTGAAGAAGGGGGAGAGAAGCCCTACTACGCGTTGGGCTGCTATTCAGCAGTTAAAAGTCACTGGTTGCACCAGAAAGATGAGGCTTTCCAATCTCAAAGAGTTGCAGTCTCAGACGTCCACAGGGAACAACAATAGTATCCTTTTCTCTAAGACTGCTACAAGTTGGGATCGACTCCATGGTAGTGAACTTTGGAATAAGATGTCTATTTCTTTCAGAGTAATTAATACCAATCACTTTTTATGTGCTCAATTAAATAAATGGACTTCCAGCTCCCGGGGAACAGGCAAATATCTAGCTATTCTCCTTCAGTTTTCATCTCCCTGGTATCTTGCAGTGATTGAAGTGTGCCTCCGCCAGCCCCCATCCAAATATGCATCTTCTTGGCTGAGCCATGGTTCTCAGTGGTTTGGTAGTTATGTAATGATATCACATGACAGTTATATGATGATCTTATCATCCCCATGGGGTGATGTGGTATGATTAGCCAATCAGCTGTAAGGGGACTAGGGCAGGCAAAACCTTACTGGAAAGATTGAAGGAGAGAGCTATGAACAGAGACCAACGGATCGATTACTACGAAGAGAGGAGAGCCCAAAGCTGTACATGTCTTTTGGTCCTGGAGTCCCTGTCCTGGGAACCTCCAAGACCCAGTGGAAGGCCGATGCCAAGACACATGGACATCACGAAGGAGTCTGCAGATGACAAAGACTTCCCCCAGAGCTGACACTGAGACACGTCTTCCCCCAGACCTGGCACTCTGGACGTCCGTCAGCCTCCTAAACTGAGAGTGCAGTTTTGTTTGCTAAAGCCATTTCCTTGTAGGATTTCAATCACAGCAGCCATGGATAGCTAAGGTATGTACTAAAAAAACCACAAACCAAACCCAGTGCCCTTGAGTGGGTTCCAACTCCCAGGGACCCCGTTGAGAGGCCTTCCATCTTCCCAGGAGCAGAGAGACTCAGCTTTCTCCCTCAGAGTGGTTGGGGTTTGAACCACTGCCCCAACAGTAGCCAACCATGACATTTTTGTGAATGGATGAATGACCCTAAGCTCCTTTCTCCAATGGAAAACTTACAATAACTGGTTATAGAAACCAGCATATCTATGAGTTGCTATGCTGACACAGGGCAGGCATGACTCTCCTATTCTGAAAGCTGGAACAAGGAGTGGGTCAGCGTGGCAACTGTTTGGACTGTTAAATCTATATTATTGTTGCATCCTCTGTTGCTGGTAGTTGTCATGGACTAAGTCCCTCCTGATGATTTAGACTCTCTCAATGGACCAATTTTAGAATGATCAGCTGTAGACGGTTTAGTTCTGAATCCCTGGGTTTTCAGAAGTAGAGCACCAGATCTTTCTTCCTAGACCATCGTAGTCTAGAAGCTCAGTCAACATTATCCACACACAGGCCTCCACTGACAGATGGTGGTGGTTGGCCTTGGTGCAAGGCCAAGAATTGAACCAAGGTATACTGCATGGAAGATGATGATTCTCTCACCATTGGACTCGTGTTCCTGTTGCTGATGTAGAAGGAGCTCTAAAACCTTCAGGATGCCTCACCAGAAATGTCAAGAGAGGAAGGGAGTTTTATCCACCTCCACGGCTTCCAGGGGCTTCAGTAAACTGCACTCCTAGAGTGGCTGCTTGATGATACGGCAGGTCGCCAAGAAGCCCTTCTCACCAAGGAGCCCTTCTCCATCAACAGTGTGATGCATGTTATCCAATCAATTCCAACACAGAGCAGCCCTAGCTGATAAACTGGAAGGCCCCCAAAGGGAGTCCTAGGCTGAAATCTTTACAGGAGCAGACCACCCCAGCTGGTGGGTTCACACTGCCAGCCTATGTTTAGTAGCCGTGTGTCTAACCATTGTGCCCCCAGGGCTCCAGCATGAACAACGGAGATCAATAGAAGACCTTTCCAGGAATGTGGGTCTGGTTACAATGGGTGGTTTACTGTTGCCTAGCTGGCTGTGCAATGCAGGGTGTTCCTAGTGGCTCCCCTTTCTCATACAGGGCTCAGGGTCCCTTTAATAAAAAACCGAGCAGGTGTTAGAAGGCTCCCCATTCGGTGGCTAGCATGCCCTGGGCCTCTGTGACCTTGACTCACTCCATTATCTTCCCAGAAATACCCTTGACGCTAGTCCAGTTAGTCCCCTGGACTGCCCTCCAAACCTCAGGATCTCCTTACCCCTGCCCTTCTGCTTTTCCCTCTCCAAAGTCTGCTCTTTGCCAAGGCAGGGTCCCACCTCCCTCATATCCACTCGCCCCAGTCCATGACTCTGCAGGTCATGACTTTTCACCCCTTAAAAAAAAACCTAAACATTTTACTATTTTAGAGCAGTTTAAGTTTCAGAGCAATTGTGCAGGGAATACCAAACCCAATGGCACTTAGTGGATTACAGCTCCCACGGATCCTCAGAATGTCCGAAAGCAGCTCTTAGTGGGTTTCAACTTCGGACGTTGGGGTTGGCAGCCCAAGGCTTGACCCACATACAACCTTCACTCTGGATGTGGCAGCCACTTTAAGAGTTGACTCCAGCTTCCAGCTCCTGGTCCCTGACTCTGTTGAAGACCAGGTGACCATCTATCTATCCTCTTGCCCTGGTGCTGAGGCCATAACCACTCCCAGACTGCTTGCCTGGTGGTGCAGGGCAGCACTGCCTGCTCAGGAATGATTGAATGAGATGTGAAGATGGAGAACGGATGGAAGGACATACCCTGATGGACACAGGTCCCATCTTCCTGGTCCTATAACAGAAATGAACACAGCAAAAGGGTATGATTGTTTTGCTTATCAAATATGCAAATGCTGGTCAAGGTGCCACCCACCTGGTCTCTCAGACACCACTGATAGGGCTTTCAGCACAGTCCTTTGGGGGGGGTCACAAAGACAGTGGGACTGCCTGAGTCAGAGCCCCATGAGTCAGAGCCCTGCTGCTAACTGAAGGGCTGTGGGTCCAGGCAGTGCACACAGCGGCTCTGTGGGAGGAAGACCAGTTGATCTGTTTTGCACGGATTGCTATCATCACGGCTGGAGCAACCCTGCGGCCGACAGAACAGCGAACTGCCTGCCCACTTCTGTGCCAGCTAAACAATTGTCACTGTGCTCGAGCTCCTTACTTTAAGGAGAACATTTGTTACGTGTTAAACTGGGTACGGACGAGGTAACAGTAGAGCCGTGTCGTTGGGATGAAGGAGATCATGAGACAGACCTCTTAGGCGCACACAGGAGATCAATGAAAACTGTCATGAAACCACGGTTTGAGACATCGATACATTCTAGTTACCCATGGAACTCCCAAATCAGGACCAGGGGCCATGAATGGGGCACATACATTATTGGCCCAGAGGTTTCCCCACAGCGCGCAGGGCATGACTCATGATCGTTCACCCCCCAGTTCGGTGATCTCTATCAAGGACACAGGAAAGCCTCAAGGCGAGGATGGTCCTTCCTGGGGTGCTGGGGTGGTGGAAGTCAACTTTCCCAAGGTCACAGAGTGACCGAGGAGGTGCCTTATGCCAAAGCACCCTTCCTCCCATGTGAAGGGAGAAGAGAGTAGCTGTCTTTCTCCTGGCGTCTGATGACATGTTGTGGAAGCTGGTCCTAGACCTGGGGGCTGTGAGTCTCTCAGTGACTCACACAGAGAGAGAGAGTTGAAAGTCAATCCATATTTTAATTGCCACAATCGAGGCCACCCTCTTCTGTCCCTTCACGAGGGGAACTAGGGCAGCACCAGTAGCAGTGCTTACTATAGGTTGATCCTGGGGTCCTCCCTTTCCTGTGAGATCGCGGGGTAGAGGATAACTGCTCTCCCAGGTCGATGGGACTGCCTTATTTGCGACAAGGACAGTCCAGTGCTCCAGACAGGCCCCTCTCCGGGAACAGTAAAGGTGGGAAGGAAGAAGTAAATGGGCAGGTGAGTGAATCTGAACTTCTTACTAATGATCCTCCATAAACATCAGGAATCCAAGTTCCAAAGAATCCTAAAAGTCAGCTGGGTTCTGCTGGCAAAAAGGAAAATCTGACCTTACCCGCTCGATCTTACCTAGTGGATCCACTGTAAATATGATTACCGAGTTGCAACGTGCAGCCAAGGGGTCTGAGCACAGTGCTCAGAAGCCAGTCTGCTTGAATGCAAACCGTGGCTTGCCTTTTTATCAACTCTGATTTTGGAAGAGAGAGACTCAGCCAATTGACTAGTAGAGAATCATATCCATGGTCATTCCAAGAAAAGGTGATCCAACAGAATGTGGAACTTACTGAAGAGTAGCACTAATTCACATATAAATAGAATTTTGCTGAAGATAATTTAAAAAATGGTTGCACTTTCCTCTAGTTCTTAAATGCTTCCCCCCTCCCACTATCATGATCCTAACCCTACCTTACAAATCCAGCTAGACCAGGGGATGTACACTGTACATATAGAAACTGGAAACACAAGGAATCCAGGACAGAAGAACCCCTCTGGACCAGGGAAGGTAGAGTAGAAAGGGGGAACCAATTACAAGATTCTACATATAACCTCCTCTCTGGGGTATGGACAACAGGGAAACGGGTGAAGGGACACATGGAACAGTGTACGAGATGACAAAATAATGACAATTTGTAAATTATTAAGGGTTCATGAGAGAGGGGGAGGGTGGTGGGAAGGAAATATGGGGAGTTGATACCGGGGGCCCTAAGTAGAAAAAGGATGTTTTGAGAATGATGATGGCAACAAATGTGCAAATGTGGTCTGCATATAATGGATGTGTATGCATTGCTCATGATAAGAGTTGTCTGAGCCCCCAATTAAATGCTTAAAAACAAAATGGTTGCAGCAGCAGTATGTCCACATGGAACTGCCCCAAATTCAAGTTGAATTCAGAAGAGAATATGGAACAAGGGATATCATTGCTGATACTGCATAGATCTTAGCTGAAAGTAGAGACTACCAGAAAGATCCTTATCTATGTCTTATTGACTATGCAAAAGCAATTGTATCAATTTAAACGAAGTATGGATAACTTTGTCAAGAATGGGCATTTCAGAAGACTTCACTGTGAATATGCAGAATTTATTTAAGATATATGCTGAGCAAATAATCCGAGATACTGGACTACAGGAAGATGATAATGGCACCAGGATGGGAGGGAGAGTCGTGGAGAACGTGATATGCGATGACACATTCTCGCTTATTGAAAGGGAAGAGGCCTCGCTGCACTTCTTGCGGAAGATCGAAGACCGCTGGGTCTCAGCATAGAGAAAGCAACGTTGTCACATCTGGATCAAGAAGCCACCTCGTGCTAAATGGAGAGGAGTTTGATGTTGCCAAGGACTTCATTTCACGTGGATCCACAACCAGGGCCAATCAAAGCCGTGGCCCGGGCGTGCTGTGGCTTTAGGCAGAGCAGCCGCAGGAATGCTCAGCAGCACAGGTGTCACTTCTGAGGACTATCTGACACAAGACCTGGCATTTCCCATCATCTCACATGCATTCGAAAGCTGGGCAATGAGGAAGGAAGATGAAAGATGACTCGACGCCTTTGTGTTATGGAGTGGAACAAGAATATCAACTACATTACAGGCTGCCAGAAGAACAAACAAGTACAGCCGGAATTCTCCTTGGAGGCATCTCACATGCTGTGGAAGTGTTAGCAGGTACGACCAGTCTCTGGAGAATGACGTCGCAAGTGTAGAAGGTCTAAGCAAAGCAGGAAGGCCCTCGAGGAGCCGGACGGATGCAGTGTCTGCCACTGGGGCCCGAGCACAACGTTGTTCGTTGTTCGTTGACATGGCCCCGAGCCAGGCAGTGTTTCCTTCTCTTATATGCCGGGCGTTGGGAGTCAGAAACAAGTTGGTGGCATGTGACAACAACAACAGTCTACTTTTGAGGGGGTTATAGGAGAGTATATACACTAGCACAACTCCATGTAAAGAACACCCAAATTCGCACAACTGGATCTCTGGGTAACATCATGATAAATGGAGGGACGGTTGAAGTTGTCAAGGATTTTGTTTTGCTTGGATTCATAATCAATACTCATGGCAGCAGTCAAGAGCTCAAAAGGCCTGTTGCATCCGGTAAGTCCGCTGCACAAGACCTCTTTAAAGTATTGGGAAGCAAGGATGTTCCTTTGAGGATCAAGGTGTTTGTTCCTGACCCACCTCATGGTATTTTTCATGGCCTAACATGCATGTGAAAACTGAGCTTTGAATAAAGAAGATGAGAGAAGACTCAATGCATTTGAATTGTGGTGCGGGAGAAGAACACTGCAAGTGCCATGGACTGACAAAAGGACAAACTGATGTCTCTGGGAGAGGTACGGCCAGAGTGCTCCTTAGAGGCAAAGATGACAAGACTTCATCTTACATACTTTGTACATGTGACCAGTCTCTAGAGGACGACATTCTGCTTGGTGAGGTAGAGGGGCAGCCAAAAAGGGAATGCCCCCAAGGAGATGGAGTGACCAGGGGCTGCAACAAGGGGCTCAGGCCTAGAAGCAATAGTGAGGGGGGGCGCAGGACTGGCAGTGTTTTGTCCTCGTGTGTATGGGGGCGCTATGGGTTGGGATTGTCTTGATGGCACCTATCAACAAGAACAACAAGTACAGTGACTATTTTGTAATAAGTGCTTCATTTAGGGTACAGATCACTATGAAGGGTCCCTGGTTGTGTAGCACATTGGACTGTTAACTATAGATGCGGCACAGCCGCTCCATGGGGGAAAGACGAGGTTTCCTACACCACTAAGAGTTAGTCTTGGAAACCCACAGGGGCAGTTCTACCCTCTTCTATAGGGTCATCATGACGTGGGATCGACTCAATGTCAGTGAGTTGGGATTATTTCTTGATCTAATTATGTTGGCATCTGGCCCAGATATTCTTTCTGAATTGGTGGACTTCATTAAAATATGTTTAATCTCTGTCACTTCACACTTCTTCCTCTGCTTGAGAAGCCTTTTATCTATTGAAGCACAAGTAGTTTGGGGAGCACTTAGTGCTTATGGGCTGGTAACTGCAAGGTCAGCAGTTCAAAAACCACCAGTGGCTTCTCAGAAAGAGAAGGCCTTCTACTCCCCTCAAGACTGACAGGCTCAGAAACTCACAGGGGGCAGTTCTAACTTGTCCAATGAGTCAGCAACGACTCGGCGGTGGTACACTTGTTTGTTTGTTTTTTGATCGTGCTCATCTGCTAACCAAAGCTCACCAGCTTGATCCCATCAAAGGTCCTGCTGGAGAAAAGAGCTGGAAATTTGCTCCCTGAAAGATTTCTGCCCACGAAACCCTATGGGGCATTTCCAGTCTGTCTTCTAGGGAGATGGACTGACCCAGTGGCTGTAACAATGGGCTCATTTGGCAGCAATTGTGAGGAGCAGGCGGTGTCCAGCTGTGTTGTTCACAGGCTTGCTATGAACTGGAAACTAACCACAATGTGAGCCAGAATCAACTAGGCAACATGCAACAGCCACGCGGCGGTGTCTGTGTGGCCGAGCTCACAGAATTTCTCTGAATTCTCACTTAAAGATGGAATGATTAGATAGCAAATCCAAATAAAGATGGAATAACTAGATAGCAAATCCAAAACCCATGGGCAATATTCACAAACACTCAGGTACTAGGTACCCCCAAAGACCTTGAAATACCGGAAACGTAAAGCATTTCAATGGTCACAAGCTAGATGCTACTTGTGTCCATGCCGGAAGAAGCAGAGGAGCAATGGCATAAACGATATGACACAACATGCGTGCAGAGGGACCCCAACATCGGCGTGGTGAAGCCAAACTGCTGGAGAGGGATTATAGAGATGGAGAGAGCGAGATCTAGGGGTGCAGAGGCAGGACATCTGCTCTATGATAAGGTAAGCACCATGCTGCATGAATCTCGCTGTTGTCCTGGTGGCACCGTGGTTAAGCACTGGTAACTGGAAGCTCACACCCACCCAGATCTGGTGATCAGTTTCTGTAAAAATTACAACCTAAGGGCTGAGCCCCAGTGGCGTAGTGGTTGTGCGCGGGACTGCGGCCTACTGGGTTGGAGGTTCAAATCCAGCAGCAAGGCTGGACTTCCTATTCCCACCACCAGAGGGCAGTGAGGCCCCCCCAAAAAAAGATTACAACCTAAGAAATTCTTGTAAGAAATTCTTGGGTAGGGGGCAGTTCTCCTCTATCACACGGGTTGCTCTGGTTTCAATCCAACCTAACAGAGACCACCATTACAACATTCTCCAATCGCGCCTTCATTTATAAAAGCTCACCTTGAGCTGGATCTGGCCTGGTCTACATTATGTCAAGCTCATCACTGAGCTTCACCCATGAGGGTGAAATAATTCAGAAAGGGGAAAAACCCTGAGAAGGGAAATATAGACATTTGAGATAAATAGGCTCACGAAAATGTAAGTCAGTATCTATTATGGTGTATTTCCTTCTTCGATTCATGACCCTTTGTTGTCCTTGGGGCCCTGGGGCTAGAGCCTGAGAATTGGGCCTTCATGTCCTCCTGTCCCTCCAGAAAGCTTGTGTGGACCAATCACCCCAGCAGTTCTTCCAGCTAGGGAGATTTTCTGGTCTTCCATGCTCATGGACCTTAATGAGAAATGTCTACCCACTAAGGGATGTCCTGATTTCCTTCTTCCATTAATAGATTTCCATGACCACCCCCACATCCTAAAAATAACAGTTACATCAAGATTGATTCAGAATTCAAACTCAATGCTCAGCATTCAGGTCCATAGCAAGAAACTGGAGTTAATTTCCTCTCAGGAGCAATTTTAAATTCTCTTTACCTGTTGGCGCAGCTGGTGAAGTGCTGAGGTGCTAACAGAAAGGTCGGTGGTTTGAACCCACCGGCTGCTTTGTGGGAGAAATTTAAGGCAGTCCGTAGCTCTTCCATCAAGAGAGACGGCCCCGGGTGCCCAATGGAGCAGTTCTGCTCAGTCGGACAGGGTGCCCAGGAGCTGGGATCAATGTGATGGCAGTGGGTTTGATTTCGGTATCAGCTCAAGTGATGATCTTTTATTTGTCCAATTATAAGATATGTAGTATCACTCTCTCAGGATGATGATTTGTAAATAAAACGCCCTTAACTAAAGGGAGAAAGACCAGGACTTCTACTCCTGTAAAGCTTTATAGTGTCGGAAACTCCCAGGGGCAGTTCTATTCCCCTGTCCCACAGAGTCACTATGAGCCGAAATCGGCTCAGTGGCAGAGGTTTTGGTTTTAAGAACTACTTAAAAGGGAGTTTTAGAATTAAGGAGGGCTCAGGTCCCAGATTGTTCTTACTGCAGTATGAGTCCAGCAAGGTTTCTGACTGACTCCGAGGGCTGGCGTTAGCCAACCTCCCCTGGTGTATTTCCAGCCACCTTGGTGCAACATCTCCCTTCCCTGTTGCTTCTCTAAGAAGAACCCTCACCTGTCAGAGAGACAGGAGTCTCTGGGATCACCTAATCACATACCTCAACACAGCTGGATTAACCTCTGCAGTCTCCTGACTTGAAGGCCACTGTTAACCCCTGAACATAACAGAACTTAATCTCACAGCCCAGTGAAGGAAAACAAAACAAACCTCAACCTAATAAACTCCTATGGAAGTGGCAGTGGAAGCATATGTGTCCTGTATCAGCCACAGAGAAAAACCAACCCAATGTTGTCAGGTCGAATCTGACTTATAGCCACCTTAGCGGACAGAAGTAGAACTGCTCCATCCGGGTTCTAGGACTTCCATCTTTATGAAGTCTGCCAGACTTTTCTTCCACAGAGCTGCTAGTGGGTTCAATCGGCCAAGGGAAGCTTTAACCATGGTACCACGAGAGGCCATAGTGCGGGTTTGACTCTAGCGAGATCTCCTGGGGTAAAAGAAGTCAGGAAGCATAATTCTAGTAGGCAGACCTCATGAGCTCTGTCATTCTGGAACCTTTTGCAGTGATCAGGTTCAGAATAATGTGAAAGTCAAAATTGGACTCAAAGGTTCACGTACACCCATGGCTTCTTCATTGATTTGGGTCTGGATGTTCTGGGAAATTTGTTTGCCTATCTTAAAGTTCTGGTGCATGTGTTACCCAGCTGAGCACTGAGCTAACTTCTATGGAAGAGTAGTCCAACGGAGGCTCTGGTCACTTGAATGAACACACCTGGGTAGCTACTTGGTGTTTTTAGTGAATGTCCCAGCCGGAATGTTGCTGCGTCTTTCAGAGAGCTTCAAACATTCCAGCCCAGCCACGTTGCTGTTTTTGCTCCTTGAGGCTAGATCTTTGGGGATCTGGAGCTGCCTCGTGTTGCCTCTTCCATGGATGTGGTATGTCATGATGTCATGTCTTCATTACCCTTGGGGAAGAGAGAGCCCAGCTAGAGTCTGACTGAGCCTACCAGCAATAGAACCTCCAAGTAATGTTGGGCAGTGCTAGACAGGGGGGAGAATGTCTGCCTCCCACACTCAAATAAAGGTGTGTGTGTAGGAAAGGGGAGGCCTCTTCCCAGGTCAGTGGAGGAGACAGAGGCATACTTTAAGCCACTATTGGTAAGAGAAGTCATGAGTTGAGGGTCTACTTACAGTCAGATGGCCCATCAGGAACGCACTGGCTAGTTGAGTCTTTCATAAAACCTGTTTCAAAGAACAATGAAGCCTAGAGAGCTACAGCACTTGCAGGAAGCCCAGGCAGCCGGGAAGGGATAACACCAGGACCCAGCTCTGCCTGGGTCCAAAGTCTGTGCTTTTATACAAGGTGCCCCTCAGAATTAGCCAATTCCTTAGCAGTCACGGTCTTCAGACAGGTAGCAGTCAAGAATTGTAGAGATAACCACAGTAGATACAGTTAGGTTAAAATGGAATTTCTTATTTGATCTCCCTTTTTAACCCATTTGAAAGTTGTTTCTGTTTTTTTTTTTTTAAGTTAAGGGGAACCACATGTGGATTGAGCCTCTGTTGAATTCCCTCTGACTATAGACAGGGGTGAGAACAGCCTTGCTGTCACGCAGAGTGCGTTGGGAAGCGGATTATGGTTAATGTAGCTAGGTTAAAATTTAACTTTTAATTTAGCCATTTAAAAGTTCTCATTTTTAATATTTTCTACTTTCTCTTTGATTTTGGTTTTTCTCGATCTTATTTTATTATTGTGGTTAGTTTTCCTGTTTCTTTATTTTTCTTTGTTTGTTGGGTATATGAAATCTATGATGGGTGGATCTATAGAGACAGTAAATGAGCTAATAGTTTCTGGGGGGTGGCAGGGGAGGGGTGGTGGTGGTGGGCGGAAGTGGGGAGCTAATTTTGAGTGCAAGATGAAGAAAGAGTTCTAAAATTGATGGTGGCAGTGGTTGGACACTTCTTGGTATGAATGAACTATTGAATTGTATGATATGTGACTTATGTGCCAATAAACTTTAAAAAAAGGACGATAGGTTGGCAATGAAGGTAATAACGTGTCCTTGCAATTCTGCTTGAGGATGGCTGACAGCACCACTCAGAGTCCCGTGCTCCTCTCTGGTGTGCATGCTGACTCCCTATCTCCCACGTGGCTCAGCAACCTTGTGAAAGTCTAGACTTATACACTGAAGCCACAGAGACCCCAGCTTCTCGGCAAAGGTTCCAGGAATCCCAGCGCAGGGTCCAAAACACCAACATCACAGTTCCATGAAGTCTTAGAGAAAGCGAGGCTCATCTTGTCATTTTGGGTGCTATCTAGTACATTTCAGGGGAGAACGATGAAGCTCTCTCTCTCCTACTGTAAGGATTTAAAGTCTTAGAATTCCAAAGGGTTGATATGAGTTGGATTAGACAGAAGGCAGTGAAGGTTTTTGTTGTTGTTGTTGTTTGTTTGTTTAGTAGATTTTAACACATAGAGACTGGATGTGGCATAACAGAACTGCCCTCCACCCGCCCCCAGGGCTTTCTTGCTGATCTTAGCAGCTAAGTGTTTAATGACTGTACCACCCAGTTCTTGACAGCTCATACAGACACATGTAATTATCTCCCCACTGCAACACTCTCACTGACTTCACCACGGTTGTCAAGGCCAGGGGCAAGGACGGCCAAGAGGAAGAGATCATCACGACTGACCTTGATGCTTAATTTAAGCCAATTTCACTGCTTATAAAAATTACAACAAATAAGAAAATGCTTTTTGAAGAAAGGCCCAAAGACTTATCCCATTTTTTGTCTCACCACTGGGAAGCTTGAAGGAGCAGACTTGGGTTAAGTGTTGAGGATTTTTTGAGCCATCAGAGAGCTGTTTGATGTTGGAGAAGCTACCTCATGACCAAGCCAGCCCTGTGTTTGTCCGTGTTGGGGCAGGATGGGAGGCGGAGTCCACAGAATGTTCCAGAAAGGATCCTGGATGGGAAGTTGGAGGGAACAACATTGGAGGCATCCCTCCCTGGTGCAGGGGAGGCGCTAGCAGTTTTATGTGCCCCTGCCTCTTTCCTTTTCATGGCCTCAGCAGGGAGGGCATCATGAGCCCCGTTTTATGGTTGAGGAGAGGCACAGGGACCTGGCCCAAGTCACACAGCTCATCAACAGCTGAGCCTGGCTCTAATTAAAAAGTTGGAAGTTCAAGTCCTCTTAGCAGGGCCGGCCTAGTGATCTGCCTCGGGAAAAACAGCCATTGACAAAGATCCAGAGTGCAGCTCTACTTGGACAGAAAAAGGTCCCTGTCTGTCAGGACCTTTCTACAGGAGGCTGCAAGCTGGAGGGACCCAGAGGGCTTCGAGGAAGGCAGGTAAATACACAGCTTTGCTCTCTGGACGACTCAGATGTCTGTAGTCTTGGAGCAGCTGCCCAGACTGGGAATGGAAATGGCACAGTGAATGACTTAAAAAAAAAAGTCCTCCTTCTGTCCCCCGTCCCCATCCCTGCCCCAAAGCTGGCAGAAGGTGATTATTCCAAGATGCTAACATTTGGCTTTCAAAGGTAGATTAAAAAAAAAAAACACCAACAAATCTTATAGGTAGTTTAATCGAAGGGTATTAAACAGGTAACTTAATAAAGGCATGCTATTCTTTATAATTATGCGAGTTTTTATTCCCTCCTCCTTTTCCCTCCATTGCATCTGTTAATAAGCTCAACTGGGCTGGGATTGATTAATGAAAGTCTTGGAAAAGAATTTATTACCTGGAAGAACCTTTTTTTTTTTTAACATATAAGCATTTTTACTTTTTAGTTTTAGGGATTGATTGTAAGATGGACTCTTCTGCTAGGAAATTAGGACACAATTCAACAAATGACCTCAGGATCACTCCGCCCGGGTGTGTAAATGCACATCGTTCGGGTGAACACTGGGTCCGGTGATGATTAGTTCTGCACCAGCCCTTGCAGACAGCAAGGAAAATGTGCTTTGCAACCCGAAGGAACTACAGGGAAGTGAAAGGGGAGCAAGCTGGATGGGGCTTATGATGGAATACTGGCTGGTAAAGACTTCCCACCAGTCAGTAAATCAAAATCATGTGCTAAGTGCATTACTGTATGCAGAACATCCAACTATGAACTGGGGGAAATGATGAAGACATGGGAAAATATAGGTTGGCTCTCAAGGAGGTTTTAATATTGAAAGGGTAGGTAGAGGAAATTATTATGGAGCCTACATACAAACATATGTGAACAAAACAAGCATTTATAAGAAGCTATAATTGAACCCATAAGTATTCATGAAGCTGAAACTACAACTCCAAATAGACTTAGCTTGAAACAGACTCTTAGTAAACACTGCATGAATGAATGAATAATTATAACCAGAGCACAGGCACTCTGATATTTTTGATTGATTGATTGATAGCTGGTACAGATGTTCCAGGCAGTTTGTGTTTAAGACTCTGTAGGGGCCATATGAGTGAAGCACTTAGCCGCTGCCTGGAAGGACAGCGATTTGAAGCAACCCAAACTCTTCCTGATCGAAAGACCTGGTGATATTCTGATAAAGATCACAGCCTAGAAAACCCAGAGGGGCAGTTCGTCTCTGTCACTACAGACTGGAATCAAATAGGGTGTTCTAGGCTATATTCCTGCAGAGCTACTGAATGAGTCCACCTTCTAACAGTTCAGTTAGCCCTTGATTATTGAACGGTTGCACACTAGGACTCCTTGGCTGATGGCGATGACCTTGCTTTATGCTAAGGATTGACATTGCAACCTTTCTCAGCTCAATGCTGGAAAGAGGAATGTAACAGGCATAGTATAGGAGCTGTTCATTTCTCTGGTCACAGTTTATCTGCATGCTGGTAGGGTTTTTTGTTGATGTTTTCATTGTTTTCTTTTCTTTGATTGCTTCGTTTGGGGATGCCCTTTTTTTGAGCATCTTGTTTTCTCTGCAGGTCTATCTGGATGGGGTGGGCTGGATGGGCGGTCTGGGGGTGGGGACAACAGGACTGATGGTACCAGGGTGGATGTGGGTGGATGTGGATGTGGAGGGCGGGCACATTGGCCAATCTGGGGATGGGGCGGGTAGCGGGTGGTTCAGGGTCGATGGCGGGGTGGGTGTGGGAGGTCCGATAGGGATTGATTAAGACTAATGTAACAGAAAGAAAATATTGAAACCCAAATCGAGGTTGAGCATGATGGTGGGATGAGAAGAGGTTTAGGGAAATAGAGAAAAGAACTGGGGGGTAAGGGGCATTTATAGAGGTTAAGTACAGGCATGTACATAGGTGCATATTTTCATATGATGGTGGGGAAATAGATCAATATGCATATACTTATAGGGTTAGAATTAGAACAGCAGATGGGCATTGGAACTCCAACTCCTCAGTGCAAGAACATTTTGTTCTATTAAATTGGCATTCCAATGATATGCACCTCTATGACAGGATCACTGAAAACAAATGTGTGCATAAGCAAATGTGCTGAAAAAAGCTGATGGTGGCCGGCTATCAAAACATGTAGCATCTGGGGTCTTAAAGACTTGAAAGTAAACAGGCTGCCATCCAGCTCAGAAGCAACAAAGCCCACATGGAAGAAGCACACCAGCTTGTGGGACCAAGAGATGCCAAAGAATCAATTATCAGTTTCAAGAACTAATAATCATAATATTATATGCTCACTTTCCTGATATGATTGCTGACAACAAATATGTGCATAAGCAAATGTGGTAAAGAAAGCTGATGGTGCCTGGCTATCAAAAGACGTGCATCTGGGTCTTAAAGGCTTGAAGGTAAACAAGTGGCCATCTAGCTAAGAAGCAAGCCCACACGGAAGAAGAGCACCAGTCTGAGCGACCATGAGGTGTCAAAGGGATCTGGTATTAGGCATCAACGACCTAAAAATTATATTATTATAAATGAGGGGGAGTTCAGATTGGGGACCCAAAGCCCATCAATAAGTGAAGTGACATCCTCTTAAAGAGGGGTTGCAGCGAGGAGATGAGCCAGTCTAGGTGCAGTGTAGTAGCAATGAAATGTGCAACTTTCCTCTGGTTCTCAAATGCTTCCTCCCACTGAATATCATGATCCCCATTCTGTCAGACAGATTTAGCTAGACCAGGGGATGTACATTGGAGTTGGAAACATGAGGAATTTAGGACAGATGTTCCCTTTGGACTTGTGGGGGGAGTGGTGACACTGGGAGGATGGAGGGATGGTGGAGTAGAAGGGGGGAACTAATTTCAGGGATCTACATGTGATCTGCTCTCTGGGGGGGGGTGTGGTGAGGTGACACATTGGACAGCATATGATATAAAGAGGTAATGGAAATTTGTAAATTATTAGGAGTTCATGGGGGAGGAGAAGAGGGAGGAGAAATATGGGGAGTTGGAATTAAAAAAAAAGAACTAGAGGAAAGGGGGAAGGAGGAACTTATGCTGGGGGCTCAAGTAGAAAATGTTTGTAAATGAATGTGGCAACAGGTATACAAGTGTGCTTAATACGAATGATGTATTGAATGTTATAAGAGCCCCCAATAAAATCTATATTTAAAAAAAGAATTCTCGGGCTGAGCCCCGGTGGCGTAGTGGTTGGGTGCAGGACTGCGGCCCACAAGCTTGGCAGTCAAATCCAGCAGCAGCTCTCCAGGAGTCAGGCTGGGTAGCTCCCACGACCATCAGAGGCAGTGATGCCACAAAAAAAAAAAAAAAGAATTCCTAATTTTTAAAATGATTTTGTTTATTGTGCTTATTTCATAATAAATGTATCTTTAAACAATAATATTCAGTTCCAAAGCACAGGCCTCTATCTCAATTGTTTTTCTTCATGTTAATATTCCAGCCTTAAGAGAATTTTCAATTTTAAGATTGACAACTGGTATACAGTGAGATGTTCATAACTTTGAACCTAGCTTTCAGACCTGACAATCATTCATCTAGGAAGTCAGTGGTTCCAAACTGACCAGTCATCGATTTTTTATTAATAAAGTTTTAATTAGAAACCAGTGAACTTTGGCTTATAATAATGGAATTGCGTAATTATAATAGACACCCCATAGCTTGCAAAGTATAAAACATATATGATCTGATCCTTTAGTTACTGATAAATTTTGACAAACCTGGCTGTAAGGTAGCACTGCTGGAAATCTTCACCTAATCCTACTGCTTCCCTCCCCCCACAAATGGAAACAATACATTGCTATCATCCCACCCCACCCCCTCCTTCATGCTTCAGCATGCACAGGTAGAGAAATGCTTTCTTTCTCCCAACAGCCTGAGTTTAACAATCTAGCATCTGTGAGCAAATAGATCTACTTCCCATTTCAAATATTTTCTGTTTTCGCCATCTCTACAGAAAGACAGGGACTGAGAATGTGATGAAGGAAGGGTGTTCTGACCATCACAGAACAGAAGTACATCTATATGGAAGAATGTCTCTCCCTTTTGCTTGGTCCATCTTTGATTCAGGTTGCAGAGAGGAAGAGAACAAGTTTCTACTTTTCCTGCACACCCAAGTCCTTAATATTGTGCGGACAATTGTGGCGAATTAGAAATTAAAATGATAAATACTGATATGAGTCAAAGGTTTCATTTGAAAGAGAGATGACAACCAAGGTGGAAATCTTAAAACAGAAGTTTATGAATCCAATGATAAAGATTTGCGTTAGAATCTGAGTGCTGGTTCCCCTTAAAATAAGCATTTAAAAAATGCGCCCTTCTAAGAAAGCATGACATCATGCCTGGAGAAAGTGATGGCATTTTCATGCAATTATGCAAGTGGACGCTGGACACTGAATTAGGAAGACGGACCAAGAGGTGATGCCCTCGAATGACCATGAAGAGCACTAAGCATTTGAGGTCAGAAAAAGGAGCAGATCTCTGTTGGAAGAAGTGGACTCAGAATTCTCCTTGGAAGTGAAGAGGAAGAGTCTTTGCCTGGTACGCTCTGGACAACTTCTGAAGAAGGATGCCGTGGGAAAGTGGAACATCAGCAAAAATGAAGATCTTCAAGGAGTGGCCCCACCAATGGGCTTCCCCACCGCGGCGACTGTGGAGCGGTCGTAAAGAACTGTCTTGTGTGCACAGGGCGACTCTGAGTGAGGAACAACCCAACGACTCTGAAGAACACCAACACGGATGAAGGACAAAGGAAAGCAGTAACGAAAATCTACAACCGAAAAAGACAAGACACCGCGCGGCTCTTTTGCTGCTCCTTATACCTTATGCGAGTTCTGGATGTATTTCTATTCTACTATATTTGAACAATTCCATGAAAAGGGAGCATAAAATCTACAGATCCCAAATAACTCTTAAGATGAACCAGAAGAGATGACAGATTAAAATTCATAGAAGATTTTAAAAAATTAGCCAAAAGATTTTCTTAAAGGTTCTAGGGCCATATGTTTCTTATTGGTGATTTTCCCTTGAAACTAAAGGAACAGCTAATTAGATCAGCTTTCCCAGAGCCTCTAAAAGTTGGGAAGTTGACCTAACCAAAGCCTCAGAGAGGCAGCACAAAATAAAATGACAGGCCAACCTCATTTATGAATGTAAAACTTTAAAATCCCTAAGTACTAAGAAACTGAATTCAACAGGACATTAAAAGCATTACTGAGAAGAGTAAGCAGAGTGTATTCCAGGACCACAAAGATGATTTAATTCTAGGAAATATTTTGGAGAAAAAAAATTAGACAGATGCCAGAAAGGCATTTGAAACTCACAGCGGTAAAAAATTTATAAAATTAAAGACAGACTACCTGAGCCTGATAATAAATATGTAATCATGCATTCATTAGGTATTTGTGGAACATACATCTATCTTTCTAAATAACAAAAATTAGGGGCATTCACATTTATGTAAATCAGAGACGAGTTGAGGATGTTGGATGTTACTCATTGACCATTGCTTTAGATATTTTGATCAACATCACACCAGCCTATGTGATCATGAGGTGTCAAAGGGATCAGATAGCAGGCATCAAAGACTAAAACATCATGTCATTGTGAATGAGGGGGAATACAGAGTGGGAAAACGGAGTACAAAGCCCATCTGTAGGCAACTGGCCATACCCTTACAGAGGGGTCACGGAGAGGAGATGAGCCAGTCAGGGTGCAGTGTAGCACCGATGAAACATACAACTTTCCTCTAGTTCTAAAATGCTTCCTTGCCTCCACTATCATGATCCCAATACTACATTATAAATCCGGCTAGTCCAGAGGATGTATACTGGTTCAGACAGGAACTGAAAACACTGAAAAGGGGAATCCAGGACAGATGATCCCTTCAGGACCAATGGTGAGAGTGGCGATATGGAGAGGGGGGAAGGAAGGTGGGGTAAAAAGGGGGAACTGATTACATGGATCTACATATAATTTCCTCCCTGGGTGACTGACAACAGAAAAGTGAGTGAAGGGAGCCATAGAACAGTGTAAGATATGACAAAATAATAATAATTTATAAATTATCAAGGGTTCATAAGGGAGAGGGCTGGAAGGGAGGGGAAAAATGAGGAGTTGATACCAAGGGCTCAAGTTGAAAACAAATGTTTTGAGAATGATGAGGGCAACAATTGTATAAATGTGCTTGACACAATCTATGTATGTATGTATTGTGATAAGAGTTGTATGAGCCCCCAATAAAATGATTCTAAAAAGGGAAAAAAATAAATATCACAAAAATATATATGTGTGTGTTGAGAAGGAAGTTGCAATATCACCATTTTTTCTGTGTTATATCACTAGAAAACCATAAGAATCCATGGAAAAACATTTATAGTTTTAAGAAGTTCAATAAAGTAGCCAGAAAAATTAAATATTAAAAAAACACCTAACCTGTCTATATATGGCTAATAACAATTTTGAAGATAAAGTAGGAGTATATTCCATTCTCCACCACTACCTTCATGCCATAATAAAATCAAATCAACTGAGACAAATTCTTACAAGAAATGGAGAACATCTGTATGGGAACTATGAACAGGTTATTGATGAACCATTTGAAGAAATGGAGATGGGATGTTTTCACTGGGGTTTATAGATGTATAGATTTTGGCATAATTCAAGTTCAAAATCAAGGTGAGCTCTTTGGAGAGGCTTTCCTTGATGACCTCATGCAAATGTTGCCCTTGTCTCTCTAGTCCATCCCATCCACTCTTCTATGAACCTGTTTTAGGTTCCTCAAGGCAGTTCAAAATGATTTTTTTTGTTCTTGTGCCTTCTGCGATTTTCCCACTGAAGGGTAAGCATCACGTGGGCAATGGTTGACTCTTGATCATGGGGGCATTTCTTGAGCCCTGGCACATGCCCAGTGTAACTTTAACATACTCACATGAAAATGCGAAGGTTTTGTTCAATAGTTTCAAAATTCCTCGGGAATATAAGCATCTTGGGTTTTTTTTTTTAGATATAAGGAAAAGGTTTATATACAAAAGGAACAGGACATTGAACCCAGTCCAGTTCAAAGTCATAAGTCCGATATTAACCCATATGCCCGAAATCAGTCTATTAAGTCTTCTTCTGACTCACGAAGTCACAGGTCAGTGGGTGCAGAATCCTGGCACTGGCAGGGGTCTCCACATGGCTCCTGGTTTCCAGGGCTCAGGGTACATCTACGGCAGAAGCAACTCATCACTGGCAGAGGTCTCCATGTGGCCACCCCAGCTTCAGAGGTCTGGCTCCATCAGGGCAAAGCCGTGTGGTCTCTCCACCGGCTCCTCCAGCTTCTCGGACGCTGCCATCTTGTCTTGTCTGTGATTCATCATCTCTGAGACTAACTCCCAACAACTGGGGGAGATAGCTTCTCATCCTTGGGTTCTTTTTGAATTACTATTAAAAGGTCATCTTATTGGGAGCTCTTATAACAATCCATACATCAATTGTATTGGGCGTATTTGTACAAATGTTACAGTCATTCCTTTCTAGACATTTACTTTCTGTTGAGCCCTTGGTATCAGGCCCTCCCTCCCCTCCTACCCTTGTGATGGCTTGATAAATTATAATTATTTTCATATTTTATACCAACTGCTATTTCTCGTCCCCCGTGGTTTCTGCTGTTCATCCTTCTGGAAGGATGTGTGTGTGTGTGTGTGTGTGTGTTTATGTGTTGATAATTGCGATTGGTTCCTCCTTTCTCTCCTCTCCCCACCTTCCCTCCTCCCCTTCTGGTATCTCTACTCCCATTCCTGTTCCTAGATTCCATTGTTGTGAGCTCTTATCTGTAGCTGTGCACATGCTCTGGTCTAATGTTGGGTTATTTTTCAAAGGAGTCCTGATGGCCCATTGGTTAAGTGCTTGGTCACTAATTGAAAGATTGGTGGTCTGGACCCACTAGCTGCTCTGTGGGAGGAAGACCCGACAATCTACTTGTGTCAAGGTGATAAACTCTCTGGGACAGTTCTACTCACTCCCATGGGGTCAACAGGATTTGGGATCAACAGCATCCCAAACCAATAGATTATTCGAAACTAGTAGGAGCAAGAAGAAAAAGGGGGGGACTTGCCAGTACCAGATATTAAAACAGACAGCTGATACTTGAACAACACAGGTTTGAGCCTCACAGGTCTGCTTATCCCTGGAAATGACTTGGGACAATAATCATCCCTGCAAAAGCAGTTCAGCTCCAATAAACTGTATCGCCAAGTAGAGAGTGCTCTCAAGTTCCTTGGGTATTTTATTGTGTGCAGTGTGATATCATATACAAAGTGCTCCTCGTGATGCTTGAACTGCTCCCTAGAATCAGAGAAAAGTCATGGCCTTACAAGTAAAAGTGGAACTGCTCGATACGTACCATAGCTTGAAGTCTGCGGCTGCAGTTACGCCCCACCCCCCACCCCATGCCAAGGTGAATGAACCCAGAATAAGGATTACTGTAACACAAAGAAAAAGAGATTTGAGAAGTCAGCGGTGCAGCTACACTCAACCTCTGAACTCACTGCCATTGCGTTGGTTCAAAATCATGGTGACTCTGTAGGACTGAGTAGAACTTTCCCTGTGGGTTTCTGAGACTGTAAATGTTTACAGGCAGAGCAACCTTTATCTCTCTTCTGTGGGGCTTTGGGGGCTTTCCAACTGCTGCCCAATGGGTAACCCATGACTCCTGCAGGGCTCCTGTGCAGCTACAGCAGCTGATGTAAAAATGTTGTACCTATTGTGAAATATTGTTTTTAGTCTCATATTGAAAATGTGTCTTTTATTTGGGTGCAGTATACGTACATAGAACACAAAATATGAGTCAATAGACGATTTTATCAGTTAGGCTGTTGGACAACAGTGGTTAAACTATTGGGGAGTCAAAATTCATACATAGATTTTTGACTACGTTGGCAGTTGTCGGTGCCTCTGTTCTTCTCATGGTTCAAGAAGCAACTGTATTTCAAAGTTACAACAGTCAAAACAACACACCGAGCAGGAATGATTAGATGGATCAGTGAACAGAACAGAAAACTATGAAACAGTCCTAGGGCAAGTTAGCTCATTCTAAACGAGTGAATTATTAAACTAAGTGGGTTGGAAAATTGGCTAAGCAAAAGAGAAAACTATGTACCCCAAGTTAAGTATCAAAAATGTTGACCAAAAAAATTAAGAAATGAACAAAGAGATTTTGAGGAGTACCTATTCTAATTTTCCATTTATACAAAGTTCAAACCAAGCAACAAGCAACAGCCAAATGTACAGTGAACGGATGGTGTTAGATCAAGGGACTGTTTACTTTTGGGAAGTCAGTGACAGAGAGGTTCCCAGGGAGGGGCTACTGGGGTGCTGACAAAAGTTCTGTGTCTCGATGTGGGTACTAGTTACACAGTTGTGTTCGCTCAGTTAAACTTCACCAACCTGTGCAGTTGCGGTCAGAGCAGCCCTGCTGGTGTAGTGGCTATTCGTTGGGCTTCTGACCTTTTGTTTACAAACCATCAGCTGCTCTGAGAGACAGCATGGGGCTTTCTATTCCCATAAAGAGCTATAGTCTCTGGAACTCATAGTGTCCTAGAGAATCACTATGAGTTGCATTGACTGGAGGGCAGCGAGGCTGGGTTTGGTTTTCGTGCACTTTGGTTCAGCATCGGGCTGCTAACTGCAGTGTCAGTGACTCAAATCCCTGAGCCACTCTCCAGGAGAAAGGTTATCCCTCTCGGAAATCCCTTATGGGGTCGATCAGAGTTGGAATCAACTCAACGGTGGTGCACTTTGGAATGGAGACTTTTCTTACGCATTTAATTTAGTTAATCCACAAAAAGCTGTGACATGAATATGTCCTAGGTCAACCGACTCTAAAGCAGGTGACTGCTCTGTGATGAAAAGTTGAGCTTATTTCATTGCAACCAATTAAGCAGGTGGATATAATACCTAGGTGCAGGATGTCTCACATGGTGGGCTGCTAACCTGAAGGCACCTAGGCTGTGCCTACCAGTCATTCTGTGGGAGGAAACTGAGGCTCTTTATGGATTCACAGCCTCAGAAACCCGCAGGGGGTCTTCAACTCTGTCCTGTACGGTGGCAATGAGTCGGCGTAGTAGTGCTAGCACAGACAACACGATCTTTCCAGACCATAGCAGGATGCAGCCTCTCTGGTATGGGCTCTTGTTTTGCAAAAGCTCCATTGGGGTAGGAATCACGACGATGTGGTGCCGAAACAAAGGCGAGAAGAGCCCACTTGAAACCTGACGTGAACGGTTACAACCTTGCCAGTTGATCCTCCCTCTGATGCGCATTGGACCTGATCAACAATTTCAACATTTTCTGGATGTTTTTTGGATTTGGGGTTTTGTTTGATCATATTGGGGTTTATATCATATATGATGTGTTATGTCACCCTTTTGAATTTGTGTTGCATGTTTTTTTGGTATATGAAACCCAGGATTGATGAACCTAGGGAAAGCAAGTAGAATAAATGTTTCAGGCGTGGTGGTGGTGGTGGTCTACAGTGGTGGCAGTGGGTGGGTTAAAGGGAGTAAACCTCAAGGAGTCCAGGAAGGAAAAGAATGTTTGGAAATGGAGTGTGGTAGCAATGATACAATCCTGCTTGATGGGATTGAATTATGGAATGGTATGATATTAACTCCCAACTAAAAAACAAAACCAAACGAAAATGCTCAACCATCACCTTCTCCCATCTGTCAACATCGAGGAGGAAGGAACATCCTTCCAGAAGTAGTCTGTGGTCTGCCTGAGTTTAGAGGGCAGTACCTGCCACAAGGAACTAACACTCCTCAGTCCAAACTCATTGCCATCGAGTAAATTCTGACTCACTGAGACCTTTGAGGGCAGGGAAGACGCATCCCAGTGTGTTTCAGAGATTGTCACTCTTCACAGGAGTAGAAAACCTCATCTTTTTCCCAAGGAGCCACTGGTGGTTTCTAACTTCTGGCCTTGCAATTATAACCCAATGTGCAGCCCGCCTTACCAGTTGGGCTTCAATTCGCAAGGTCTGAAGTTCGAAACCACTAGACACTCCTCGGGAGAAATATGGGCTTTCCACTCCTGTCAGAGTTATAGTCTCACAATGGATGTACATATGAATTGTGATAAGAGCTATAGAGACCCCAATAAAATGATTTTAAAAAGAGTTTAGTCTCAGATACCCACAGAAGCAGTCTACCCTGGATCATCATGGATCAGAATAGACTTGAGGGTAGTAAGAGTTTGATGTAACCCACCAGAGCTCCTCGGGTAGCTCAGCAGGGTCAGACAGCCCATCTTAGCATCTGGTCCTGATGCTTGAAACCATTGAGCACCTGTTTCAATAGCATACTCGAGGTGTTATTTCTCCAAGGTGGCTTACTCAGTGGAAGAGTTACACACTCTTTTTAGAAGCCAATTTCTGAAGAATTCTGCTAAGGCAGCTGGTGAATGTCCAGTGATTAAAATATAACGACAGTGTGGCACATTGGTCCATGGAGGGTTCTGAGAGAGCCGCGTGGAGGTGGGAGTGGGGGTGGAACAGGGCGAATAGGGTGAGAAGGTCTGCAAAGGATCAAATGAGATGCTGCCTTCTGGGGACCCGCCTTTCTTTCTGCACCCCTGTATTGAGCAAGTTGTTAGCACCATGTGCCTGGGGGAAAGACTGTCTAATTTGGACTGTGTGTCCACCAGGAGCTCACTGGGGAGTACACAGGCATGCACTGATAAATTACCATCAAACATGCTAAGTGCCAAATTGGGGAGGTGACCAAAGTCCTAGTAGAATCCAAAGGAACCACCCACCACCATTCTGCATTTCCTTTCTGGCCTCTTTCCTTTCCTTCAGCTGTCTCTTGTGGAAGGAAGCAAGGGCTCCAAATGCCAGGAAGGCAGGCCGTGGACGGGTGTCGTCGTCGTAAGCTGGAACTTCCCAACAGAGGGGCTGAGCGTGAAGTACCACACTGGCCCACCAGGGCAAATGGAGTGGAAGAGTCAAA
>PVJH01019038.1:0-43770 GCA_004026705.1 Nesogale talazaci
GAACAAATTTCAAGATGCCTTGTTTCATCCATGTTGAACTTTTATTTCTTCCCTATAAATTATTTTTTTCATGTGTGACATTCTTGATTCCATCCCACAACTAGTTTGGTCTTCTGTCATTAGTGTCTATAGACCTTCTGGAGAAGGTCTATAAATTCAAGGGGTGTGGGAAACAGGAATGGGAAGAGAGTGTATGCAGACAAATTCTTAACTCTTATATTTTAAGAAACCCGGCAAGCCAGGATTGTGGGTGGAGGGAGGCCTTCACACTTGTGGTTTTAGAGATGACTCCAAATCAAATTCTCATAATTAAAAGTAATCCTCACAATATATTCCAAAAAATAGTGCTACCTTACTACTTCTTACAAGGACAAGGTTGATATCTCTGTGACCCGCAACTTTATCTATGGGAGCAGACATGTTACAATGATTCTCACTGCTCAGTGGACAATGGATAGTTACTCCCCATTATCTGCCCCCAGCACTGGTGTTAGATTAGTCATCCAATGAGCTGAGGGACCTTTAAAGTTAGGGTAGAGTCCACTTTATTACATATGTGGCTACCTGTAATTAGAGGGGCTTGCATTTCCAGAGAGTATAAAAGGTGATGTGAGAATACAATCTCTCTGTTTGGTTCCTAAAGTCATAAAAACTTTTGCCTGCTAATTTCTTCCCTTCAATTACACAACCATTCCTTAGGACCCTTCCAGATGTAAGGTTGGATTTCACAAAGAAGAGTATACTCGAGGTCATGTTTTGGCTTTTGTGAATTTGCTTTAGTTTTCTTCAGCTTTAACCCGACCTTGCATCCAAGCAATTTATGGTCTGTTTTAGGGTTGGCCCTGGTCTTGTTTTGACTGATGATAATGAGATCTCTTCCTACACATATAGTCAAATTTCTGTTTATGTAATCTGGTGAGGTCTACATATGTACTTGCCATTTACATTGTCAAAAAAGATACCTGCAATGAATTATATGCATTATAGAGCTTTATCATGCAATATCCAGCTTTGTTTCTGTCACCAAGGCCCTGATTTCCACATGCCGATGCTTCCTCATTGTTTCAAACATTTTCATTCCAATAATTAGCAATTATCAACAGATCTTGATGAAATGTTTGGTCAATTTCAGACTGAAGATGTCGGTAGAGTTCTTCAGCTTCCTCTTTGTCTTTAGTGGCATGTATGTGCATATGAACAATAATTGGATTAGCTTCCATTCTTTGTAGGTATGTGGATAGTATCTTGTTATAGACAGTGTTATACTTCAAAATTGATCTTGAAATTTTCTTTTTGATGTTGAATGTGATGCTATTCCTTTCCTATTTGTTATTCTGGTATAGTGCATTTTGTGATTGATTTTAAAAGGCCTATATCATTGCTTTTCAGCTCAGAAATGTCTAGGACAGGATTATAAAGCTATATACATTTCCAATGCATATTTTATGACTTCAATTTATCCTAAATTCACACATTGTTTCTACAAGTTCTGATTGTTCATTAATGTATGCAGCTGTTTTTTCTCATTTTGAGTTGCACCACAAATGAAGGTCTAGAAAATGTTCTCCATTAACTTGACCTAACATCATTAAGGTCAACTCTAACTTAAGGAGACAGCTTTTATCCAGTTATATTTTGAGTGTCTTTCAACCTAAGTAGTTCATATTCCAATGCTATATCACACAATGCTCCACTCTTTTTCTTATGTTCCAGAGGCTAATTTTTCATAGATGGTCAGCCTGTTTCTTTCTCATTTGAAAAATCTGCTGAAACTGGATACCATACATGACCCTGATGATGTTTTAAGTACCTGGGACTCAGTTCCTAGTATCACAACAACATGTAAGCCATCACAGTATGAAAACCTGACAGAGAATAACCATACGTCCCTCAAATTACATTCCCAGGCATATACTTAAAAGACTTCAATGTAGAGACCCATAACCTAACATCCAGCACTGGTATGTTGGCTTTCTTTTAAGCTATAAGTGCAAAATTTGCCATCCATATGTCACTTGATGTAGGATAGGGCTATTGGGGAACAAACTCAAATTCTTCTCCCCTCTTCAACAAATAGTGGGCCCAGATAAGTGTATAAATACCCCAGGCCCTTTACCCCAGAGAAAATTCTCAGGTAAGTATTTTGTTCAGAATTTGCCTTGAAAGATAAGACTCCAGTTCCCCATTCCTCTTCTCCTGCCTTGGACAATTAAAAACTTGGTACTTGGAATTCTTGCATCTGGGTTTCTTTTTGTTTGTTTGTTTTTTGTTTTGTGGGCATCACTGCCTCTGGTGGTCATGGGTGCTACCCAGTGCTGCTCCTGAGAGCCACCGCTGGGTTTGAACCGCCAAGTCCGCTGGCCACAGTCCTGCACTCAACCACGTACACCACCGGGGCTCAGCCCATGGGTTTCTTTTTAAATTCAACCCAATACTCATTGCCATCAAGACATTTATGACTCACAGCATCTCTATGGGCAAAGGAGCTGCCCTTTTAGGTTTCTGAGACCCTGAATCTTTATGGGAATAGAAACCCACATTCTTCTTCTGAGAAACCTGTGAGATTATGGAATGGGTTTGTGAAAACAAGGACAATGACCTTGGATAAGGTTGACCTAATGGAGGAATGGAAACGCTGGCAAGCATTTGAACTGTATCTCTCTGTGTGTCCAGAGGAAAATATAGAAAGCATTCTACCAACTGGACATAGGAGAATTAGCTTTTGGAAAAGCAAATCCATGGAACAAGAAACTGTTGGATTCTAAGTCTTGAATGATTAAGTATTTCGCTGGCTAAAAATGTACTGGGTAGTGGGGCTGAGGAAGGAATCTAAGTAGAATTGACTATGCAAAGGCTTGCTATTGTTTCTGTAAGTATTCATGGAGCAGATTGTAACTGGATGTATTTAGAATAAAACTACTTCATAGAAGCATCTAACTGTGACCTTTTAGAAGCAGATTTCCAGATGTGTCTTCTGAGGAGCTTCTGGTTAGATTCACACTGTCAACCTTTAGACTAGCTGTCAAGCTACTCAACTGTTTATTCTACCCAGGGACTCATTATGCAAAGGCAGAGGGGTTTTAATAGCTTGCTTTTATTTATTCTGTGAAAAGTATTTCCACAGTTCTTGTGAATATGCCACTATTATAATCATGTGTGACATTAGATATTATAATTTTTAGTTAATAAAAAAACTTTAAAGTAGTTTTAGATGTCAAGGGTCTAGAAATATAACAGCTCCTTAACATTTTTTCCTCTTTAACATTTTGAGGCAAAGATTCTTTCTGTGTAAATGAAAATATAAAAATGTTGAAAAATGACTAAACTCTAACTCTGGCATTTGATAGCTGCTCAAGCCACAGCTTCTTTTTGGCTGGCTTCTCTGAACTTTCCCCAAGAGTTGTGATGATGTCAGTGCTTGTCTTCTTCACCATTGCTTATCTCTTCTTCTTGTGGTCATCCTGGTTCCAGTCGTCAAGGCAGGAAGGCTAACTAGTCAAGTGAGGTTGGTCTAAACTAGGAGGACTCATCACTTCCCACAAGCTTCCTGTGGAAGCACACATTCTTAAATTTTATAGCCCTTATGATTGTGATCATATCATGGGCATTGTTTAGCAATGGGACATGTTTCCAGTTATGGTTTCTTTTGTTGTCGAGAACATCATCAAGAGTTACATGTAGCAGCCATCAGGAACACTGGGTATTAGTTCTTAAGGATACATACTTTAGTCTATTAGCAAAATGGAACCCTATTCTTTAGTCATTTTGTTGGGGGCTCATGCAACTCTTATCACATTGTGTCAAGTACATTTGTACATTGTTGTCATCATTGTTCTCAAAACATTTGTTTGCTACTTGAGCCCTTGGTATCAACTCCTCATTTTCATCCTCCCTTCCCCCCACTCCCCATGAACCCTGGATGATTTATAAATTATTTTTCCAGGTCTTACACTATCTGATGTCTCCCTTCACCCACTTTTCTTTGTCCACCCCCAAGGGAGGGGCCTATATGTTGATCTTGTCAGCAGGAACCCTATTCTTGAAGCAAGTGTCAGCCTGTCAAGAATGCAAAGTGAAGTGTCACTGCAGCTATAATATTCTGTCTGTGAGAAGGTTAATGTGCTCTCTCTGGCTAACATTCTAAGGCTGGCTCATCTTTTAATTTTACTTCATGTAGGTCTTTCTCCCCTCTTGTTATTGTTTACTGTGTCATTAAGTCTGCTCTGATTCCCAGGGAGCTATGTACAACAAACCATTGCCTGATCCCACATCTATCATGTTCACAGTCAGTGTTACATTTGAGCCCATCTTGCTGCCAGTATGTCAGTCCATTTCAGTGATGCTCTTCTTCTGTGCTGACACTCTCTAAGCAAGCATGATGTCCTTCTGAAAGGTCTGATCCCTCTTGATGACATGTCTGGAGTATACCAGGTAGAGTCTTGCTGTCTCCACCTCCAAGGGCCATTCTATCTGTACTTCTCCCAATGCATATTTGTTTACGCTTCTGGCAGTCCATTATATATTCAATATTCTTCATCAAAATCATAATTCAAAGATATCAAATCTTAGCCTCTCCTCTGTTGTTGCTGTTAGGTGTCACCAAGTTAGTTTCAACTCATAGCGACCATGCCACAGAAGGAAACACTGTCTGGTCTTGCGTCATTCTCACCATGATCAGTATGTCTGAGCCCATTGTTGCATCTGCTTGGTCTATTCATCACCTGGAAGATCTTCCTTTTTTCACTTCTACTTTATGAATCATGATCTATTTTTCCAGAGACAAGCATACTCAAGATGTATAAGACAGAATCTCACCATTTTGGCTTCTTTAGAGCATTCTGGTTGTACTTGTTCCAAGATAATTCTCTCTATGGGGTGTTTTTCTTTATAACTAAACTTTTTATGCTTAACACATAAGCTAACACACTCACTACTGTGGAGTCATTTAATTTCATAGGACCCTGTATGGAATAGAAGCTTTTATTCATTAGGTTTCTAATACTCGATAGGAGCAGAATGTCCAACACATAACCACAGTACCACCAGAGCTCCTTGTATGCAAAAAGACTCTTCTTTCTCCTGTGAAGCAAGTGGTGGGTTTGAACTGCTGGCCTTAAGGCTAAACAGCTCCAAATACTAGGTACTAGGGCTCCTGATGCTTATCATTTCATTCATTTTTTTGAATGACTGACTGAATCTATATGTCTACCTGTATACTTACCTACTTAACTGCCTGTCTATTCTTCTTCTAAAGATTATTTGTATTCATCATATGAATATAAAATCACCCTTCACTGGTTATACCTGTGCATTTTTCATATGTCTTTTCTAAAGGTTAAATACAATTACTGTTGAGCATGGAAAAAAAAGATTTTTCACAGAGGAAAATTCCATAATTCCTTTAGATACTGACTAGATTTGCCTAGTGTTAGAGAAATGACAAAATAATAAGGATTGCGAGTCACTGCTGAAATGCAGAATGGTCAGTAAAGAATTTGCTCTTCATAGCGACTTGAGAGGTGGATCAATTGTATACATGTAAAAGTACAGTGAGAGAAGCCTTATTTGTTCCCCATCCATCTGCAAATAGCAAGGAGTCAATATCAAGTCCACTGACATAGAATTGATTATGGCACAAATAGCAAATATGCAATTGCAAATGTGGAGGAATAACTGGAAGAGGACCCTACACAATTAAGATGCAAATTGTGGGGTAGGGTAATTGGGCAGTTAAGCAATGATTTTAATAGACATTGAGATAAACTATGGATCTGAGATTATTCTGAACAGTTTAGATTGTAAACTAAAGCATATATTTTTTAATTAAAAAATTAAAACTGCTGGAACTGGATATTGACACTGGGAGTAGCGACTATCTAATAGGAGCAATCACTTCTCCCTCCATATATTATATACAAATGACATGACCTTCAGTTGCTGTCCAGTCCTTTATGATTTGCTGGTTACTGTCTAGTCTACTTTGAATTATAGTGACCCCAAGTGACAGAAGAGTAACCCTGGCAGTTTGGCTGCATTTGACTGTGATCCTCATGGTTGATAGTTTGAAACCACTGGCAGTTCCATGAGAGGAAGACTGGAATTTATAGTCTCAGAAACCCACAGGGGTTTGCTGTGAATCAGTATCAATTCTATGGCATTGAGGTGTTTTGTTTTGTTTTATGTTAGAGGAGAACTTCCTCATAATGACCTGGCTATTGTTGTTAGGTGTCATCTAGTTGACTCATAGTGGCCCTATGTTCGACAGAAGGGAACATATCATGGTCCTGTGCCATCTGTCTAAATATTCCTGTGCTTAAGGCTATTGTGGTATCCTCTGCGTGAAATCATCTTCTTCAAAATCTTCTTCTTTTTCAAGGCCCTTTGGCTTTACCAAGCATGCATGATGTCCTTCTCTAGGGATTGGTCTCTCTTGTAATTCTTTACATCCTTGTCTCTAAAGAGCATTCTGGCCACACTCTTAAGACAGATTTGTTAGTCCTTTGAGCAGTCTTTTCAATGTTCTTCTCCATCACCACAATTCAAATGTTTCAGTTCTTCTTCAATCTTCCTTATGTAATATAAAACTTTTACATACATGTGAAGCAATTGAAAATCCCATAGTTTGAGTCAGGGGCACACGCCTTAGCCTTGAAAATTATATAACATCTTCGTGCAGCAGATTCACTAAATATACCATATTTTTCAGACCATAAGGCACACTTTTCTTCCCTTGAAAAGTGAGGAAAATTATGGAAGAAGCACGTCAGCTTTTGTGATCATGAGTTGTGGAAGGAATCAGGTATCAGGCATCAAAGAACAAAAACCATATAATTGTGTGTCCACCCTCCCTGTAAAATCACTGAAGACAAATGGGTGCATAAGCCAATGTGATGGAGAAAAAAGATGGTACCCAGATAACAAATGATAAAGTGTCTGAGGTAGAGGCTTGAAGGTAAACAAGCAGCCATCTAAAGCAGAGGCAGCAAAGCCCACATGGAAGAAGAACATCAGCCTCTGTGATTATAAGGGGTCAAAGGGAGCAAGTATGAAGCATCAATGAATAAGAATCACCTCACAATGAATGAGGGGCAATGTAGAGTGGGTGCCCAAAGCCCATTTGTGATCAATTGGATATTCTTGTACAGAAGGGTTATGAGGAGGAGACAAGTCAGTGAGGGTGCAGTGAAGTAATCATGAAGTGTACAGTTTTCTTCTGGTTCTTGAAGGCTTCCTCCCCTCAACTATCATGATCCCAATTCTACCTTGCAGATCTAGCTAGACTGGAAGAGGTACACTGGTATAGATGGGAAGTGGAAATACAGGGACTCCATGACAGATGAACCCCTTCAGGACCAAGAGTGAGAGTGGAGATACCAGAAGAGTGGAGGGAAGGTAGGGTAGAAATGGGGAGTGGATTAGAAGGATCTGTCCTATCTAGAGGACAGACAACCAAGAATTGGATGAGAGACCTCAGGCACTATAAGCTATAAGAAAATGATAATAATTTATGAATTATCAGGGATTCATAAGGGAGGGGGGAGCAGAAAGGGGGAAAGATGAGGGTTTGATGTTAGGGGCTGGAGTGGAAAGCAAATGTTTAAGAATGATAATGGCAGCAGGCATGTGAAGGTGCTTGACACAATATATGAAAGTATGGATTGTTATAAATGTTTTATGAGCACCCAATAAAATGATTTATTAAAAAGATAAATAACATGATTCAGAAAAAAGTGGGGGAAAAATAAGGGTGCATCTTATGGTCTGAAGGTGGTACCCCAGAACATTTTAGAATGTTGGTATTATTTCGTTCGGAATATCTTTTTCTTGTTTTCCAGCTGTAAACACTGGGTGTGTCTTATGGTCAGTTGCATCTTATGGCCTGAAAATAAGGTAATTTGCCCCTTTAATACCTTGACTAATGCTTTCATGAGCATTGATTGTGGATTCAAGAAAATAAAAATTTTGACAACTTCAAGCTTTACTCCTTTTATCATCATGTTACCTATTGGACCAGTGATGAGGATTTTGGACATCCTTACATTGAGTTGTAATCCCTACTGAAAGATAAAATCCTTGATCTTCATCAGTAAATACTTTAATTCTTATTTTCAGCAAGCAAGGTTGTGTGGTCTGCATATCTCAGGTTGTTAATAAATGTTCCTCTAGTCCTGATGTCATATTCTTCTTCTTATAATCAGATTCTTTGGTTATTTAGTCAGTATATATAGATTGACTATATATGGTAAAAGGTTATAACCCTAACATAAATTTCCTTGATTTAAAATACGAAATATTTCCTTGTTTGGACTTCAAAACTGCCTCTTGATTCATTTTCATTTTTCACATGAAAACAATGAAGTATTCTGGAATTTCCATTCTTCTCATAGTTTATCAAGCTCATAGTTAAATGCCTTGGAATATCCAATAAAAGACAAGTAAACATCTTCTGGTAGTCTGCTTCCAGCCAAGATCCTTCTGATATTAGCTATCATATCCTGTGTTTCTTTGTTCTTATGAATTTTATATTTCAAATACTATTCCTTGTCTTTTTGAATTAGGCTGAACCTCTGTTAGCTCCCTGAAACCATTGTTGCATGATCTTCAGCAAAAGTTTACTTGCACACACATATGCAAGTATGAGGAATACATATCAAACAGAGGGATACAAACCACAGTCAGTCCCAGAGCCTCTGTGTATGGCTTTTGCATATGACTGAGCACAAGGAAAGGGTGGGCCTTTCAAATGTGAACAAAGATGTTTTATGTTTGTGACATTGGCATTTATAGGACTATATCTGCCAATACTGTGTGCTTTTGTTGTATTCACGTAGAATTTTATATCTTTGGGGTAGATCTGATCCATAAATGTAATTTGAACATGAGGATTGAGTAAACTCCTGAGAAATAAATGCTCAGAAAAGCATGAAAAGTCACTATAAGTAGATGAGAAAATAGCAATTGGTCCGCTGGCACGTAATTGGTCACCACTCTACAGGGGAGTCAAGGGGAGGAAACAGACCAGTCAAGGGACAACAGGGCAGCGATGATGCATACAAGTTTCCTCTAGATCCTGAAGTCTTCCTGTCCCCAACCATCATGGTCCCCACTCTACCTTACAAATCCAGATGGACTATGGAAGGTACACTAGTAGAGAGGGGAGCTGGAGATATGGGGAAACCAAGGTGGATGAGCCCTTTTACGCCAGTGGTTACATTGGAGCTACTGGAAGGGTGGAGAGAAGGTGGGGTAGAGAGATGGAGCCAATTGCAAGGATATACACAGAAGCTCCTATTTGAAGGACGGGCATCAAAGGAGTGCTTTGGGGGAGAGATCGGGCAGTGCAAGATATGACAGAACAATAACAATGTATAAAGTATTGAGGGTTGGTGGGGAGGGGAGAGCAAGGAAAGGGGGAGGGATAGAAAAGCTGATATCAGGGGTTCAAGGGAAAAGGTGGATGATTGAAGAACTATAACAGCAGCAGACATGTGAAAGTGCTTGACACATTATGTTTATTTATGTATTGTGAAAAATGATGTACGAGCCCCCACTGAAATGACTTAATAAAACAAAACAAAACAAAATAAACAAAAAGTAAAACCTAGTTATGTATAAAGGAACTCTGATGGTGCATTAATTAAGCCCCTGTCTGCTAATTGAAACATCAGTAGTTCTACCCTTTGCACTGAGTTCCTAGAGGAGAGACTTAATTATTTGCACCCATAAAGATCCCAGCCCGGAAAACCTGTGGGGCAGTCTACTCTTACACAGGGTTGCTATGAGTGGAGACGGGCCTGCTGACACCTAGCAACAACAGCAGTTCTGTTTACAACAGAAGTTAGAAAAGGAGTATATAGGAAGAGTTTAAGAAAATATTAGGGGAAGGCATGTACATAGGTGAATATATTTATATAGGACAATGAGGAAATAGATCAACATGCATAAACTTATAGGGTTAGTATTATGACAGCAGATGGGTATTGGACCTCCCCTGAAGCACTTCCTCAGTGCAAGAACATTTTGTTCCATTAAGTTGACATTCCATGATGCTCACCTTCCCTGAAGACAAATGTGCGCATAAGCAGGCGTGGTGAAGAAAGTGGATGGTGCCTAGCTATAAAAAAATATAGCGCCTGGGATCTTAAAGGCTTGAAAGTAAACAAGCAGCCCTCTAGTTTAGAAGCAATGAACCCCACATGGGAGAAGCACATCAGCTTGTGGGACCACATGGTATCAAAGGGATCAGTTATCAGGATTCAAGAACTGAAAATCATAAAATTACGTGTCCACCTCCCTGACATGATCACTGATGACAAATGTGTGCATAAGCAAATGTGGAGAAGAAAGCTGCTGGTGCCTGGCTATCAAAAGATATAGTGTCTGGGGTCTTAAAGATCTGAAAGTAAACAAGCAGCCATCTAGCTCAGAAGCAACAAAGCCCACATGGGAGAAGTACACCAGCCTGTGTGACCATGAGGTGTTGAAGGGATACTGTGTCAGGCATCAAAGAGCTAAAACATCATTATAAATGAGGGGGAGTACTGAGTGGGGACCCAAAGCATATCAGGTGAAGCAACAGCCCCTCGCCAAGGGGTTGCAGGGAGGAGAGGAGTCAGTCAAGGTACAGTGTGGCAATAATGAGGTATGCAACTTTCCTCTATTTCTCAAATGCTTCCTCCCACCTACCATCATGATCCCAAAATGCTACCTTACAAATCCAGCCAGACCAGGAGATTACACTGGAGCCAGAAACATGGGAAATTCAGGATAGATGGTCTCTTCAGGATCAGTGGTGGGAGTAGTGATACTGGGAGGAGGAGAGAGGGTCGAGTAGAAAGGGGGAACCAATTGCAGGGATCTACATATGACCTTTCTGAAGTACGAACAGCAGGGAAGTGGGTGGAGGGACACATTGGACAGAGTACAATATGAAAAAGTATAACAATTTGTAAATTATTAGTGCTTCATGGAGGGATGAGAAATATGGGGGGCTGGTACTAGGGGCCTAAGTGAAGGGAGGATGTTTCAGGGGTGATGATGGTAACAGGTGTGCAAATGTGGTCTACATACCATTGATGTATTTATTTATCATGATAGAGGAGTTGTATGAATCCTCAATAAAGTGATTTAAAAAATTATATTCTTGTTATGTGGAGTTTTCACTTTTACTTTCTGTCCCTAAAGGTATTTGAGAAAAGGATGCTTAAGAAGAAAACCTTTTAGGAATGATGGTGCCGTAGTTTTAAGGGGTCTTTGGATTGAATGGTAATATATGTTCTACTGGAAGGTTGATGCTAGAAAAAAATTAATCTAATAATGTTCTTAAATAAAACGTAACATTAAAAAAGAATATTAGGGAATAAAGACCCTAGAAATTTGAGATGAGAGAAAAAGTGATATAAGAGAAGATATTAGTTGAGGCAGAAATTATAAATTTCATGTCACAAACACTAGCATTGCCATTCAACTTAGATGTTTTATAAATATATTTTCTAGACTGAGTTACATCCCTACCCCCCTAAACCTTTAGCATGGGCTAACTACTAGATGAGAAAATTTAACTGCAACATGGTATCTCCAAGTGCATTAGCAAAGCACAAAATATCACTCCAACTTAATAATCTCATTTATCAGCCAAGTTCTTGCCTAATTAGATACTTGTCTTTTAAGCACAATTGTTCAGCCTAGGGCAGAGAGCATAGAAGCTAATGGGAAAAAGCTTAATTGGAAGTTTACCCATGCATTGGTTAAATCTTTTAATCATTTTTATTTCTAATGTCATTGCTCATAATCCTCTCAATAGATTTATCTTGAATGGCAAGTCAATTAATATATGAAAATAACACTGGAAAATAAATTCTTAAAAGAAAGCATACATATACCATATTGTAATTTGTATTTCTCATAGTTAAACTTACTGATTTTACTTTTTTAAAATTCATGTGATTAATCTGGTGTTTTCAATGACCAGTTGAAAGCATATGGAAGGCTAAACTTAAAAGTAGTGTATTGTATTATGGTATCAAAGACATTATTATATGCCTATGAATAAAGGAATAAAAATGTGTGCAACTTCAACACATTAAATTGAAAAATTAAAATTTTATGAGAAATCTAAATAAATACAGGATTATGCAGTTTTGGTGAATTAGACCACATAATAATTTTAATATGTAAATGTTCCCACATAGATACATAGATTCAATACAATGTTATTTGAAATAGTGAATATTTTTATATAGCTCATAAAAAATTTATTTTAAGGCACAAATAACCTAAAATAAACAAAATTATTTTTAAAAGAACAAAATTAGAGGTTAAACTAATTGATCTCAAAAATACTAGCACCATATAGTGAGTATAATAATCATATAAAGATAAAAATAATACTAGTGGAACACAATAGAGTTCAGAAATGGGCATTGTATATACTTATAAAAGTATATAGCTATCTCTATCTTGATATAGCTATTTTATCCCTGCCCTAAAATATTCAATTGATTTTTGAGCAGAGCTACTAAAATTTTTAACGGAGAAAGAAAATTTTATTAACAAATGATGTGAGTGAGGAAAACCAAATGAATGTAATGAAAAATAATAAGAGCTGCTTTGTTCTTGCTGCTGCTTGAAAATCTCATGCCATTCACCTCAATTATTTTGAATGACTTGTAGAATTTTGAATTCAAAATTCCTCAAAGAGGACATGTTGAAGCACTAAATTTCAGTACCTATAAACATAACCACATTTGGATTTAGAGTCTTGTAGATGTAATTTAATTAGTTAATTTAAAAAGAGGTCAAAGTAGCGTAATGCACATCCTAATTGATTGTGTCCTTAGAGTCAGAGGAGAAGGGACACAGAGAAACAGAACAAACAGCCACATGGTTGTGGCTGCATACGTTGGATTACTATGCTGCCACCAAACCAATATGGATCCATCAGAAAGAAAGTAACGAAGCAAGGAAGGATTCCAGATCACAAGGGAGTACTTAGCCTCGGTTTCAGATTTCTAGACTCCATACCTATGAAAGAGTAATTTTCTTTTGTTTCAAAGCCACCTCGTTTGCAGTGAGGGGCCATAGCGCCAAGGCTGACCCAACGCGACTCCCTCTGGGTTTCTGGAATTATTTCTGTTTATTCGAGAACAAAACCCATTCTTTCTCCAACGGAGCTGCGACTGGTTAGGAACGGCCCACCTGGCAGTCCGCAGTCCAACAGGGCTTCATTCTAGAAGACTAGGAAACTAATGAAAGTTTAAACTATAAAGCTTTTAGGAGAAAATGGGTACACTGGATTTAATCAAAACTAAAATAGGTTTTTGGTCTTTTTTTTTTTTTTTTCAAATGTAAGAAAATGAAAGGCAAGCTCTAGAATGAGTGATGTTGCTTGCAATACATGTCTTAGGCAAAGGGCTTGTACGAAGAGACGATAAAAACTACAGGGCTGAGCCCCGGTGGCGTAGTGGTTGTGCGCGGGACTGCGGTCCACTGGGTTGGAGGTTCAAATGCTGCTGCAAGGCTGGGCCTCCTACTCCCACCACCAGAGGGCAGTGATACCCAAAAACCAAAACAAAAAACCAAACCAAACCAAAACAAAACAAAAAACACCTACAAATCTCTATCAAGAACAGAAGAGAAGCAACCCAATTCAAATAGGCAAGCTATTTGATCAGAAGCTTAACAACATGCAAGTAGCCCATTACTGCTCAATGTTGTTAATCATCACAGAGATGCAAATTATAACTGCAACCAGACATTGTTTTGCTTGCAAAATAATAGTTGGTGAAGATGAAAGGGAATTGAAAAATAATGGGGTAGTTTCCCTGTGGCATATGGGATAGCTCTGTGTCAGACTTGACTCACTGACACATGATTATAAATAAAAACGTTATACAAGAAGTCAGGTTGGGGTATAGGTTTGATGATCTGTGTGCTTGGCCCAGTTTCATCAATATTAGCTTTGCTACCAAATAAACTCTAATATTTTTCTTCAAAATTACCGTTTTAGATCCTTGTGTATAGGTTATGACCTACCAACTCATAGCTCTCTCTTGATTTATGCATAAACATTTAAAATAATTCTTAGTTGACCAATCTAGATTTTCACTATCTTTGGAAAAATTATAATAACTAGAAATTCAAAATCAGAACTATCAAATGACAGCTATAAAGAGGCATTGAGCGGTGACTGCCAGTTTGAGTGGTGCATAAGCTTCCAAGTTTCCGCCATTACTTCTTTTTATTTTTATTTTTTTTCAGGCATCACTGCCCTCTGGTGGGAGTGGGAGGCCCAGCCTTGCTGCAGCTAGATTTGAACCACCAAGCCAGTTAGCCGCAGTCCCACACTCAACCACTATGCTACTGGGGCTCAGCCCCAATACTTCTTATACTTGACTGCTCACTCATTCATATGACTTCTAGTCTTCCTAGATATCTGAATTTAGGTGAAGAGCTCCTGAAAAGTTTATATATATATATATATATATATATATAAAGTTTATATATATATATATATATATATATAAAATGATGATGAAAATTAATGAGCACTAGCCTTAAGTGATTCTGATTCAGCACATATCTGATTGCCTAGACAGACTTGAAGATTTCAGAAGCACCGTAGATTGGAATGGAGGTCAAAAAAAATTGTGGAGAAATGGTAATTAAAAATAGATATGAAACTTCATTACTTCTCAACATAAATTCATCAAGGCCAAAACACTTTTCTAAGGGAAGAATTAGCCATTTAGTCCATATCTAAAGAACCGAGATATCCTAGGGATTCAATCATGCCATTGAAATTTGTCTTTACACTATTATCTTAAGAAAACTGGGTGTCCTGTAGAGAACTTTTTTAAAATTAGGAAACTAACAAAAATTTTAGAAGGACTTTAAGGCAGGTGCCTAATGATTTCCATGGAAGCTTTTTTACAAAATTGCATTTGCTTGCTCAGAATAAGC
Organism: Nesogale talazaci; assembly: GCA_004026705.1. NCBI lineage: Eukaryota > Metazoa > Chordata > Mammalia > Afrosoricida > Tenrecidae > Nesogale > Nesogale talazaci. Next base: position 14,962 of record PVJH01019038.1, read on the forward strand.
AGCTGCATTGTCATAGTGGAAAAAAAACTCTCTAATCAAATGTTCCTAGGCATTTTTATCTAAAATTTTTATCTGCTTTTCTTTTTTTCAAAACACTCTCCTAATAAGCAAATATTACCATTCCTTGCTTTTAGCCACTGTCCCAGGCGTATCACCCTCTTCCCCAGATTTACATTTCCATTGCGGTTCCCAAACACCATTGTAGGAATAGCTATTAAATTGAGGTGACCACAGGGCAATACTATCTGGAATTACTTGGTCCTCTCTCAGTCTCTGACCCCACTGAAGCCGGACAGTCTCAGAAGAAGTGCTTTTTGAAGGATACAAATGAGGAATAATAAATTGTTCATAAACATTAGATAAACACATCACAAATTTGTAGGGAGGCCAGATTAAAAGATCATAGGAGCTGAGAACTGTTGCGAGATTGTGTCTTGTTGTTTATCCTTACAGCAGTGATCTCAAACAATATTTTTCCTTTTGAGATTACTTTGTTCCTCAAATTGTTCACTGGGTTCCTTCATACTGAGGTGTTCTGCAGGTTCATCATTGATTTCTAGTGATGCATAGTGTTCCATTGTGTGTATGTACCAAAGAATCCCTAGACATTCGTCTTCTAATGGCCACGTTGGGGCCCTTTCCAATTTCTCTTGTGAACGGTGCTGCAATGAACATGAACACCTGTTCATACATTTTTAAATATGTATACACAGCAGGCATAACCGGGATTTTTTTGAGGGCAATAAAGTGTTTGGTGGAATATCCACATTTCTCAGCTTCTCTTGCAGCTCGGAAAATACAGACAGAAGTTTCTGAGTGATGTGTCTAGTTAGATTCTGTAAATCTGTGAATGAGTTGGAAATTTATTCTTCCTCTGTCTATAATAGAAATTCCACATTGGTAGAAAAGCAGCTATCTCACTATGTGGGGCTAACTATAAATGGGAAAAGTTCATAAATCTGCTGTGTTGTGGAACTGCAAAGGCTAGCAGTCCTGGATTACTTAATTCTGAAAGACAAATAAGTCACCTACTTTGACCAAATTAGTCTGGCTTTTTCTTTTTTCCTTTCTCTTTCTTTCTTTCTTTCTTTCTTTCTTTCTTTCTTTCTTTCTTTCTTTTATTTCATTGCCAAAGTGTATCCTAACTGATAAAGTGAATAAAATAAAATTTTCTCTGTGAAAAATCCTCTTTTTATCATATTTCAAAGGGATTTTTGATTGTCACTATAAAGAGACTCATATTCCAGCATGCATGCATTAGGAGATCAAATGGAAATTCACAGAGCAGATTAATCAGTGCTCATGGTGTGTATTTTTGAAAGATGATTATACCAATCAGAATTAATTTATCTAAGATGATAAAGAAGGAGATTTCAGCTGATATTTCTTTTAACATCTGAAGTGTGCCCAAACAGAATGGGAATACTTTCTCACAGAATGTGACAGGAAATATTCATGATTTACTGTTTTTATATCACTTGGTAATTTTCAATATTTTTAAATTGGTAAAAACATAGACCTGTGTCTTGGTGGCAATATAAAAGAGAATATTGTGTTGCAAAACAGTGTTTCTCATTGAAAATAAGTTTTCTTTAAATTCACTCATCAGTATGTTCTACTTCATACAAGTCAGACTGCTTTATAGTATCAAGGCTAGCAGTGACTTTAAAAGTCCTAGACTGTATCGATGACTGACTGCTTAAATGTGTTCACCATCAAAGGGTATCTTTGGCCTAAAAGATCAGGAGAGTAAGTTAGTAATCAGGAGAGTAATTCAAGAGGTAGAGGGTGCAGGAATCCCACAGCAGACTAGTACTAAGAGTGATGAGAGGTTTGCCAGCGAGACAGACATGTGAGGAGTACACCCCCAAAACCTGGAATTGTGCTGGGAAGAACTGAGTTTCCTAGAACACAATTTTCCTATTAGGTGAGCATCTATCTACAGCCCTGCGTGAGTGCACCCAGTGACATCATCTGGGAAGGTACTGTCTGGTCACAGTGAATTTTTTCTTAAAAGCAATTTCATTTGAAACTTGATTTTTGTGACGACTTATTTAAAAGAACAGCATATGGTTGTGAGATTTTGTATCCTGCTCAAGAAAAATTCTGCAGAAAAGGTTGTAATGTTGAACATCACTTACAGAATATGCGTGGGGGTTACCCAAGTTTAAGAGTGGTTTTCTCATTTCAAAAGAGGTGAAATGTCAATTAATAACAAACCTCATTTTGGACCTTTGCCAACTTCCCAAATGGATGAAAATGTCAGTATGTAGTGCATTTGGGGTTCATTTCTCCCTGGTGTGACTGTTAATCACACTTTCTATTTAGAGATTCTGAAAAGATAGTTTAACGGTATGCAACAAAAAAGGCCTGATTTATGGGAGACAGGGGACTGGTTTTGTCATCATGACAATGCACCCGCTCATGCAGCCATCTAATTGCACCACTTTTTGGCAAAAAACAGCATGCCTCTCATGCTCCATGCCCCTTAGTCACCTAATCTTGCTCCATGCAACTTCTTTTAATTTCCATGAATAAAGAGGAATTTGACAATGAGCCTGGTAGCATAGTGGTTGAGTGTAAGACTGCGGCCGACTGGCTCGGCGATTCAAATCCAACAGCAGTAAGGCTGGGCCTCCCACTCCTACCAGAGGGCAGTGATGCCTAAAAAAAAAAAGAGAGAGAGAGAGAGAAGTGCTGTGAGTCATCCGAACTGATGAGTTTGAAAAATGTTTCCAAGAATGGAATCTCAAATTTGACAAATGTATTAAGTGCAATGGAGTGTACTTTGAAGGTGATAAGGTTGTTTTGTGAAAAAAAATTAAATACATAGCTTTGGAAAATAATTCCTTTGGGGGGATGTTACCCCCTCTTAGGCCTGCTTCAATAGACTCAGTGAAGATTAATATAGAGATTGAGGGAAGTTTTATGAACAAATGGGAGACCACTTTCCTGTCCTTTGCTGCCTGCGTCTCTGAGGGTTTCTTCCTCACTCTTTCAGAAAGCCCAGATGGCTCAACCCTCTGAATAAAGGCAGTAGCCACTTGAGAGAGTTCTTCTATTAAGAAAGGGCATAACAGCTCCAATTCTGGCCATGCTGTTTGGATGATACTCTCACAGTTGCTTTCTCATTGATCACATAAACTCTTTAGAATTGCAGTGTTTCAGATAATTTTGACTAGTAGAGAATTTAAGGAGTATCTAATCCAGGCAGTTTATCAACTTTATTCTACATTTTTGTGAAGTACAGGCAAGTTAACTACTAATCATAGTAAGTAAGCTACTCATCATAGCCATAGCAGGACTTATTGAAGTAGGACTTCACATATTTTTTGATATGCTCAAAAAGCATAATGGATTGCTGTACAGGGAACATAGTATATAGAGATACTCAAAATTACCTGACAATGGATCCCACTGTCTTTCCCCACCTCCTTTCATAACTTTTCTCAGAACCGTTGCATCTCAGAGTTTACTTTGGGGAGGCCAAGTCAGTGGAATTATTCATGTCACTCTAGTGCAGTGATTCTCAACCTTCCTCATGCCGCGACCCTTTAAGCCAGTTCCTCATGTGGTGGTGACCTACCCCCCCCCAACCACAACGTTATTTTGTTGCTACTTTATAACTGTAATTTTGCTACTGTTATGAACCAGGACACCCCTGTGAAAGACTGGTTCGAAATCCAAGGGGGTTGTGACCCACAAGTTGAGAATCGCTGCTCACTTGGATCTTCAAGTAATTTGAATGATTAATATGACATAAAGCTTCAAAAACAAATGGCATCCGGACCAAAGAAATGACTCAATAAAAAGACTACCTTGTTCTGCATGACAATAAGGATTCCATTCTTCTTTCTCTTGCATGGTAAAAGGAAACTTGGGTGAAAAGGAGCAGTGAGAAAATGTGAAGAAGGATACTGGATGAGGTGAAAGATCTCAGAATATTCCCAGAAGTAGTTACTAAAGATCAGGAGGGTGCATTGCATATTATGTAAACTGTTCCAGTTGCTGCAATGTGAGTGTTCTGTAAGTGTTGATGCTCACATCTTAAGGATAGTTGCCTGTGCCTAGAAAGGCATTCTTCACAATGGAGTATTTAACCTATATGAAATATTAATTGGCCCAAACCAAAGCAAGTTCTGGGTTTCATATGAGAATCGAAGCAATAACAATAGCATGTTTGAAAACCAGTGTTGACATGGAGGAACAAGGAGGGTAAACAAATGGAAAAACCAACTGAGAGAAGGTCTGCAGGACAAAGGAGAATTTCAGCTTTTGAGTTCTCCAACTGTAAATCTTTATGGTAGTGCATATCCTATCTGTCTTCTTGGAATGGCTAGTGGATTTGAACCCCTGTTTAAGCAGCTGAGGAATAAGTGATATTCTTGGTCTTGCAGTTAGCAGTCCAGTGTGTAACCAAGTATGCCTCCAGGGGTCATGGGATAAATAAAACAAAAAAATCAAACACACATAATATAAGGTCATGTGTGAAATGCAGTCTTTCCACATTGATAAGGAATTTGTAAATCTCTGGACATCTATGGAGAGCTTAGAATTTAGTTTTTAACTATCCCTCATTTTCATAGAAATGTGATCATATAATTTTGCCTCCAAGGGAATATCCAACATTTTATTTCAATTATATCAAAAAATAACCTAGTCGTGACTGAGTATAGTAATTCACATTTTTATTTAAATCCTCTCACTGTAATTATAGCAATTTGTCTAAACTATAATTATCTTTTACAAAACCATAAAATTCTGTGCATTGACATATTATAAAATCAAAACATCTTGATAGACCTAGAAATAAGATGAAAATTTTGTCAAAAACTATTGCTACAAGTACCCCCAACAAAATGACTTATTAATAAAAAGAAATGGTTTGAATAAAGAGTAAATTAAAAAATTTAAATGTATTGCCATAAAAATCACAGAAACTTTAGTTAGACAAAAACATCAATACACAGAGCGATAGCTTCCTGACATATTCTCTAGCAGGCCTATATACTTTTGAAAGTAATGTTTCCTCTTCTCTCATCCTCCCTGCTCCTTTCAATTTACCTTTCATTTTAAGTACACAGTTGGGACTTGGATTGTGTTCCTTTTAAAGGTTGTGTTCAGGAACAGCAGCAACAACCACAGCACAGTCTGGAAGGGCACAGACAGGATTGTAGAGTGCTTGGGATAAGGTTTCCCAGTGCAATGCTTCTAAGGCAGCCCGTGCTGCCCTGGAGGAATAAGCAGGTGCATTGTCATGATGGAAGAACAGATCCCTGGCACAATTGTCCTGTTCTTTATTTCAGCAACGCACTTTTCAAACATTTAAACTTCCTCCAAGGAAGTCACTGTGATCATCATGCTTCCTTCTACCAAGGTTATCAAGATTTTTCTGTGGGGAAAAAAAATTTTGGTGCAATCGTTCTGTCTTAAATTTAACTGGGCCATTGGATCCCTCAGAAGCCCCTGTTTTGATTAGAATTTCTACCCCCTAAAAGACCCCGAGGCAAACTCAGACAAATGGTACTGAGAGAACATATGTGCAGCCATCCGCTGGTCACAGAACTATACCTAAACATGTTCTGCTTGTAATCAGCGGTGTCATAGGAATCGGAGGGTCCCTGGTAGTTTAGTGGATGAGTGTTGGCCTCAACCACTAGACATTCTGTAGGAGAAAGGTGGGGCTTTCTACTCCTTTAAAGAGTTGCAGACTTGGAAACCCTTAATGATAGGTCAACCCTGAGTTCTCGGTGGCTGTAAGTTGGAAGAGACAAGATGGCATGTGTTTTTTTAGAAATAGCATTTCTGAAGCTATAAATCTATAATGGAGGCAATTCTGCCACCTCTTTCTTTCATGGGGAGGCTGATGTATTTGGACCTGCAACCATTTGGTTAGCAGCCAAGAATTTTAGCAATTGTGCCATGATGGCTCAAATAACTACACAAAAAGAACTCTATTTGAGCATGCTATCACTTATTCCTCAGCTGCTTAAACCATGTCTACACTGCAAAAATTGATATTTCAGAACCCCTAGTGCAAGATATATGTTTAAATGTATTTTGTTTTACAGAAACACGTATTTTAAATTTAGAAAACTGAACATATGATTTGCATTTATATTCTCCAACTATTAGTATAACTCCAACAATTTCATGAATCACTTTGAACAAGCATAAAAGAAGTAGAGGTTTTAAAGTTTTACAAGATATTTGCCAATTTATAAATGAGTGTAAGGGACCAATCATAAAATTGTTAAAACTATAGTCGAAGACTTTTTAATAATTTAGTATACTGGTAATAAATTCTATAATACCTGGTAATAAATGGTCCAGAAATTTAAATAGATTCACTAGACATCTTAGAAGAGGATTAAGAAAGATTTCTAACAAAACTGAATATAATCTATAATTATTTCCTGATTGCTTCATGCAGTAGCCTCTATACTGCTTTGATGATCTGAATTTCCAGACAAAAATTTTTTATTTTTAGGCATCACTGCCCTCTGGTGGTGGGAGTAGGAGGCCCAGCCTTTGCTCCCGTGAGCTAGAATTGAACCTCCATCCCAGTGGGCCGTAGTCCCGTGCACAACCACTACGCCACTGGGGCTCATTCCTTCAGACAAAAATTAAGTTCGAATTTTCAGGCTTACGAATTTATTCTTTTTGTGTAATACACATATATCGATTATTAACTCATGTTCAATTAACAACACAAAGTTTAGTTCATGTTTATCCTTACCCATATAAAACCAAAGAAATCAAAAGTCACTGCCATTGAATAGATTCTGGGTCATAGAGATCCTGTAGGATAGGGTAGAACTGACCCCAGAGCTTTCTGAAGCTGTAAATCTTTAAAGGAGTAGAAAGCATCATCTATCTCTTAAAGGATTCATGCTGGCTCGGGTTTCTGGTGAATCCCCTCTGATCATGGACTGGGTTGGCCTTGCTAGGCATGTGGGGGGCTTTAGAAGGTGGATTGGAAAAGCAGTTGAGTTGAAGTTTATAATCCTATCATTTGCTGTCCCTTATGATCCATTTGAAGTTCTGGTGGATTTCAGGTGGTAGCAGTTTCATGTTGAGTTGCAATCCACGTGGCAATTAGAAATCACCAGCACTGGGCTACAGAAAGACCAGTCTTTCTACTCCCGAAAATGGTTACAGTTGGGGTCATCCCCAAGTGGTCACTGTGAATCAGCATTGACTTGATGGCAGCGAGGATTTTTGTTTTATTTTGTTTTGTTTTGAGCATGATCCATTTGGATTTGCCCTGTTTTCTACTTTCTTTTCTATTGACATTTTGTCTGTGCTATTTTGTTGTTCATTTGTTTTTTAATGATTTTCTGTGTATGGAGATTGTGGTAGGTGGAATTGTGGGGACAGTAACTGGATTGATGGTTCCTCGGGGGTGTGGCTGGAGAGGTTGGGCACAAATGGGAAACTAGTGGTCATGCATATAGGAATGAGGAAATGATTGTACTATGATTGTGCAGCTCTTCTTGATGTAATTGAATTATCTAATGGTATGCTGTGTGAATTATATGCCTATCTAACTGCTGGAGGTGGGGGTGGGGGGTGAAAACACCATGCCCTGAATCTTCAAAGTATATCCTTGGTCTTCAATGCTTTAAGGGGGTCTTGTGCAGAGATGTGTCCAATTCAGATGCTATTTGATTTCTTGACAGCTATTTTCATAGAGCTGACCATAGATCTAAGCCAGATGAAACTCGTGACAACTTCAACGATCTCTCTCTTTATTATGATATTGTTTATGGGTCTGATTGTGAAGATTTTGGTGTTCTTACCATCAACTTGCAATCCAGAATAAAAGTTGTGTTCCTTGATCTTCACCAGCAAGTTTGCCTTGATTTCAGGCTGGATTTAGAAGAGGACATAACATCAGGAAAACATGATTGATGTTAGATGGATCTTGGCTCAAATAGAGAATACCAGAAAAATTTTTACTAGTATTTTATTGAATATGCAAAGGTACTGAATAGTGTGACTCATGGAGGATGATGGATGGCATTGAGACCGTTGAGAATTTCAGAACATTTCATTGTGTTCATGCAGAATGGGTGCATAGTCCAAGGGTAAGTTATTTGAATAGAATAAGGGAATACTTATTGGTTTAAAATTAGGAAAGATATTTCTCAGGGCTGTAATCCTTTCATCAAACTTATTCAGTCTGTGTGCTGAACAGGTATTAGGAGAAGCTGGACTATATGAAGAAGAACATGGCATCAGGATTGAAAGAAGGCTTATCAACAACTGGAAATATTATTTGCTAGGGGTATTTTAACAAATGGAGGGATGAATCAGGATCAAAAATCCTTTATATTCACAGACAGATAATATGTAAGAACACTAGCATGGATTTCAGTTTTGGATTATTACTCAGTTTTATACAACAGAATAGATTATTTTTAAGTCTATACAATAAAATAGATTTACTCACGATAAAGTTTATTAAAATCAGAAAAGTATAGATAATAGAAATCGGAGTATCATACATAAAATAGCACCATAGAAGCTGCAGATTCTCAAATGTAGCACCACTGTCCAGTTTCGCCATAGGATATATTGAAGAGATGAGAAATAAGAACTGACAACAAAAAGTTCAATCATGTCAGCACAGAGCAGACTCAACCTGTACTGAACTTTTGTAGTGTAAACACTTTATCTTCTCACACATGAAGTGAGGAAGATTGAACTCCCTTCTTTTAGTTATGACTCAGAATCTAACAACTCATAGGTGGGTTGCAGCACAAACAATCCCAACAATAAGGTACTTTCTGCCTTGTTGTTTTTCTCACTGATTCTAACTCATGACTAACCTCATGTGTGGCATACAGAACTATCCCAGACATGTTTTAGGCTGCAATCTTCACAAGGGTTCCTTCCAATGTGCTATTTTTTGTGGGAGCTGTTGCATCAACATTGATTCATAGCAAACCAATATTGCAGAATAGAAATTCCACATAGTTTCCAAGGCTGTAGATTTTTAGAAAAACAGGCTACTTCATCTTTCTTCTGTGGAGTTGCTGGTATGTTTGAACTACACAGCTTGAGATTTGTAGCCTAATGCTTAACCCACTCTGCCACCAAGCCTCCTACAGTGTGCACAGGGAAGTTTTTTTTTTGGAGGGGTATCACTGCTGTCTGGCAACCTTGCTCCTGGAGAGTAGCTGCTGGATTTGAACCACCAAGCCCGTGGACCGCAGTCCCGCACTCAACCACTTAGACCCTCGGGGCTCAGCCTGGAAAGTTTATTGCTAATGGGCACACTCCTTCAATTGCCATTTGCACCAAGCTTGTGTGAAGCTCAAGCTTTTTTTTCATACCCCTAGGCTGTGATGGGAAGAGAGGGCTTATGGTGTAATGGTTAACCCTGTTGTTTCAGGATGTTATCCCACAGATCAGGACTTACACTTCCCCTGAGGTAAAAATTTCTTCCCTTACTCTAGTTTGAGTCATTTTGCTTTGATGTTTTAGTTTCTAGGGTACTGGTGAGGAAGAGTGAATGTACTGTGAACTGACAAAAGAACAAACAGATCTGTCTTGGAAAAAGTTCATTCGGTGTACTTCTTAGAGGCAAGAAAGGTAAGACTTGGTCTCTAATACTTTGGACATGTTATCAGGAGAGATCAGTCCCTGGAGAAAGACATCATGCTTGGTAAAGTGGAAGAGCAGCAAAAAAAAAAAAAAAAAAAAAAAAAAAAAAAAAAAAGGTGTGTCCTTGGCGAGATGAATTGACGCAGTAGCTACAACAATTTAAATGGATTTAAGTGTTTACAAGGACAATGTGGATGGAGCATATCCTTGTGTTGTTAATGATGAGTCGGAATTGACTGGATGGTACCCAACTACCGACAACTGGATCTCTGTTTGGTTCCACTAGTTCTTCCAAGACTTATATTACCTTCTTTCCTAAAAGTCACACTCACATCAGGGCTCCTTGTCTCCTAACCTTCCAGTTGAGCTACCGAAATATTTGCCTACCTAAATCCTTACTGGCTGCAGGAGATCTTTGATCAATGTTTTCTTTTTGGCTTAAATTCTCCTAACCCTCACGGTATGGCATGTCTGTTTGATTAAAGACATTCCTGCCCTTGCATTTATGAATGGTGGTCTATCAACCCTCATTTTTCTCTCCTATTTGTTGATTAAGTCCAATTTTATTTGTTTCTACCTGCTCCCCACACGTTTCAAAGAAAAACCGGAAGGATGCTATTATTCATTCTCAAACTTCAATAGCATATGGGTATTTAAAATTTTTCTGAATATATGTAGTGAAACTGATAAATATTTTCCTACTAAAAGTATAACAAAAATAAGATTTGGGGGCTGAGCCCTGGTGACATAAGTGTTTGAGTGCAGGACTGTGGCCCGCGGGCTTGGCAGTTCAAATCCAGTGGCGGCTCTCAGGAGCAGCGCTGGGTAGCAGCCACGACCACCAGATGCCCCCCCCCCCAAAAAAAAAACAGAAAAAAAGAAACAAAAATAAGATTTGAATCCCCATTTAATCTTCCTAACATTATCCTATTTAGGAAACCCGTTCTATTTATAAAGAAACTGAGGTACAAGACATTAATTAATTGTACCATTCAACACATATTTGCTGAAATGAATGGCACAGATCATCTTCTGAGAGGAAATCTTAGGAAGTAGTATGGGAGCCATGTCTAGCTTCTTCTGGAAACACAAAGGTGAAGGAGAATCTAATTCTACATTGACCCAGGGATGATTTCTGTAAGACAAGGGTCAGACATGCCTCCCCACCTCTGACCTTTTTTGACCACAACTGTCTCTCTTATGGCACTCGACTTCTCTGATGGGTTTAAAAATTCCTTGCAATGGCCATGCCAAATTTACAGACCATACTCAAAATTATGGAGATTATTAGGGAAGTCAACAGTTTAAAAGTCAAGATTAACAAGCGCACATTCATGATACAGTGCCTCTTCTCAGATAGGCTGGTTGACATATCTCTGTATCAACATACAGATACATCTCTGTATCTGGTTCTCAGTATCTCAGCCGTGCTATCCCTGGACGTTGCTTGGGTGAGTGTTACAAATCTCCTGTAGGGCTGCTAAGTTCTCAAAAGATACCTCACTCTGCTTCCCAGTCTCTTTCTGCCCAATAATCAACTTTCCTCCTTCTGTGGGCCGTGCTTTATCTTGTGGTCTTGGCATGGCTCTTCTGTTCAGCCTAATGGTTTGGTGCTGTAGCCTCTGGCAATTCTGCTTCCTCCACCACTTCAGGCAAGGACTTTGTGCCAGTTTTAATTATGGCTCTTCTTTCTCCTGGTTGAGGATTTCTTGTTCCTGTTTCCAAAATTGTACAATTTATATCTACTGGGATAAAATTAACAATTTTCTGTATTAGAGTTTCACATATGTGTTAGTCCGGGTAGACTAGGGAAACAAATTCATAGACATGCATATGGATATAAGGGTAAGGTTTATATACAAAAGGAATGGAACATTGAGAGAGCATCCCAACCCAGTCCAGTGCAAAGTCACAAGTCCGATATTAGCATATATGCCCGATAACAGTCTATAAAGTCTCCTTCTGACTCAAAGTTACAGGCTAGTGGGTGCAGAGACCCAGCACTGCCAGTGGCTTCCATGTTGCTTCTCCAGCTTCAGAGGTCTGGTTCCATCAGGGTAAGGCCATGTGGCTTCTCCGGCTCCTCTAGCTTCTCGGACGCTGCCATCTTGTCTTATCCATAGTCTGTCAGAGACTGACTCCCAACAACTGGTGAGATAGCTTCTCATCTCCAGGAGGGAAATATTGCGAGATTTCCCAGAAGTCTCAGGAGAAAGCCATGCCCACATGGAGGCCTCGTTGGCTACTCAATTGCTATCTCCAGATTAACAGGCTAGACTCCACCCCTACATCTCAATCATGCAATTTATATATCGAATACATGACAACCACAACATACCATATTTATATAGTTTCATCCAATTATTTGATGGAAGTTAGAAAGACTGTTGGCAGAAAAGCCTTACTTATCAAGTAATCTCGCTTCACTGACAAATAATAGAGTAAAAGAGAATAGGTTTGGTATTATTACATTGGGATTATTTGGAGACATTTTTGCATAACCCTCTCTCAAGTTATATGAAAGTGAACATGAAATTTTTAGAGTTCTGAAAATCGGAATGTTTTTATACTTTAAATTATTAAGCCATAGATGTGCCAGGTTCTCTTTAAGTCCAGGGTTCATGCTGTATATTCAATTGCTCACACACCTAATAGAATGAATACATACACTCATTTGAGAAAAAAATAAATTGATGATATAAATTATTCAAAAATATGCTGTTTCATTATAAATACATCAGGTTGTTGTGTAATTGAGCTTTAAATAAAATGCAAAGCATTCTCAATCAAACTATGATTTAATCATTGATGATTAATCTATTAAGGAAATAAAATTAGTCTCATTTAAATAGTAATATAGTCTATTTTGTAGGAAAACATTAGTAAACAACATGTAGTTCACTAAATTAATTATGTTCAAGTTTTATTTCTTCTTATTATACATTCAATCTGGTCTCCCTAACAAATCTTCCCAAAATTGAAATAGAAGTATTTTGCAATTTTAAAATTTAATTATACAAAGAATTAAAAGTATCTGATAAGTATTATTTTTCATTTTATACTCTCAAAATTCTTTTTTATTGCTTTAGATACATCATAAATTATACTCCCAAAGGGTAATTTTGCATACAAACTTCTAATCAGAATTAGAAAAGATCTATCAAGTTTATTAATTTTCTGTGACATGAGTAAAAATTTTAGAATTGAATTTTGCTATAAATCGCCCTTTCAATATTCTTTCCCTTATAAATATATTGTATTTTAATTAATAATTTTAATTTAAAAGTTCCAGCTTGTAATATTGTTTATTTAGAATTTAATCTGTAATCCCAAATGAATTTCCAGTTGGTTTTTCCCCTTTAGATTTGTGAGTCTGAGTGGTGAACTATAATGAAATACCTTTGTTACATTTTGAGAATTTCAGACATTGAAATTTCTGTCATTTTGCTTATGGTCAAGTTGAGTGCTTTATGTTTTGCTATCCAAAATGAAAGTAAATGGACTCATGAAGCCTGTTTCAAAAGAAATTGCATACTGGGAGGTTTCCAGTGAATCTGACAATGAATACATTGCTGTCATATTACAAAACTGTCCTTTGACTCTATTACAATAATTTTGTGAGTTTGAATGTTATTTAAAATTACTTAACCCAGACCTTGGTAAACATCTACATTCAGTGCAAATAGGAAAGTTACTAGATTGTTTTCCTCAGTGGTTTGCAAACTCTTGCCAACCAACGAGCTTGATTCTGCTTCCCAACTTACACTTTCTAGAGAGTAGACCACTCAGAAGGAGAAAGAGCCTACAGAGCAGTAAATGCCTAATTCCAAGTTCAACTATTCACCACCTTTAATTTCTCAAACCAGTAACTAAATGAATGTTTAAGTAAAGCTGAGGTTTGTCATGTGCTAGGTCACTCAGTACATCTGGGGAAATGAGACAGGCAATTATAATTGAATTATATAAACCACGAATGTCAGAATCTCTCAGTGCAAGTCTTTTGCACTAATTTAATAATAAAACAACACTTAAGCTAATTGCTTTCTACTGAGCTGGACTTGAATTACATGCATGCATGTAATGAGTTGCCTAGCAGATGTGACTATTGGAGCCTGGGGAAAGCTACTTTTGCAACAAAATAACTCTACAATTTCAAATTCTGAAAGAGCATACAGATAGAGATTCAACAAGTAGAGGATTAGTTATCTCTGAGAATAAGAAGCTGTCGAGCTGCCTACGATAGATAATTGTGCTTCTGGTGAGTAGGTCTGGGGAAGGACACAGCATTGCCTTTTAGTAGGAGAGTAGGAACTTTTAGTAGGAGAGGGCTGCAGAAGGGGGCATTTAAGACGTTATATAAATGATAAAATGTATCTGAAATTCACACATTTTATATTACAAGATTTTAAAAAATGTCTTTTTTTTCTGTCATGGCTGTTTAAGATCTATTTTTTCAACAATAGAAATTAAAGATAGATTTTTAAGTGCCTTCCTGTCCTCAGATGGGTTCTCTAGAGAAGCAAAACCAGTGAAGTGAACATACATATGTACATGTATATGTAAAAATGCAAAACACTGCCATCAAGTCTATTCAAACACATGGTGACTGATAAGGCAGGGAGAACTGCCCCTGTGACTTTCCAAGATCGTAACTCTGTGAGAATAGAAGAAGAAAACTTCATTTTTCTCCCTTGGAGCTGCCTATCCAATGGTCAATGTTGCCAAATCCCTTTTAGAGAAAACATAATTTTGCTTAATGGGTCTTTCCTCTTCTCCCCCTAATTTCTGTTTTTCATTGCATGTTTCTATGGAAACCACTTAGTTTCTTGTCTGCATCCTAGAGCTATGGGAATTCTGGATGTAGGTGAGGTGTGTGTCATCCTGATCCTTAACTTTCCACTGCCCTACACAGTGATCCTCACCTTTCCTATATTGATGTTCTGCTATAACTGCTCAACTTTCTTACATTCAGAAAATTTTAGATGAAAGCTGAGGATGATCTCATTATCAATCTATTTCCTCAAATTTTAAGAGCTTCTTCATTGTGCTCAGCATTTCTCCTCCTTCACTAAGGTTGGATGAGGATTCCCCATTTTAGCATATCTCTAGCTGGGATATGAGATGCTGAGTGACAGTCAATTAAAATGGTCAAAATTCTAACCATAATTCCTTATGTGGTATAACTCTGGTCTTCATATGCCTTTGGCTCTATTCCCATTTTGAAAAGCATATTTTACTAATGGGTAGGAATAGAGTGGATAAAACCTTTGGTTATATGTCTATTAGTAAAATATTGTAATTTTACCTAAAATATAGTTTGGATATTTTTATCTGTAGTGAGATGGAGTTCCTTCAAGTTGACTCCCAAGTTCTTCTTGACATAGCCATAGTAGCTTCTGTTATCTGGTGTGTCAACATACATCACATTTCAACCAGATATCAATCATTTCTATAAGAAGTTACTTTTTTCTTTTGGCAAAAAAATTCCACTTTAAGATCATAATCTATGCATGAACAGTAGGTATGACATTTTATTGCTTTTTTGTTTTTTCCCTTACTGTCTCTCCTTTTCTCTAATATGGACTATAAGAAGGAGCACTTTCCTCCATGCTAATAGAACCTTATATAAGCCTATCACACACATAGGCAGTGGTAGAACTCTTGCTTTCATCTAGAAGATCAAGGTGTGATCACCAACCCATTCACCTCATGCACAACGATCACCCATATATTAATATAGATTTACATGCTACTGCAACACTGAACAGCTGCCAGATGAGAAGACAGACAAGGAAGAAAGGCCTGGTAATCTATTTCTGAAAATCAACCTCTGAAAAGCCTATGGTTTACAACGATCATCCCATTGTGCATAGAGTTGCCGAGTTGGTGATGTCTCTAGTTCTGCATTTTCAAGATAGCCTGGTGAATAGCAGCAACACAGACTCTGTAGCCAACTATTTGGATTCAAGTACTGATGCTTCGATTTTGAAAACTAGGCTCTGCCATCATGTCAGTTTTGACTCATAGTGACCAGATAGGATAAGGTAGAACTGGCCATGTGATTCCCCAAGATTGTAACCCTTTACCAGCATAAGAAGGCTCATCTTTGAACTGGTGGCCTTGAGATGAGCAACCCAACGCATAACCCACTTCGCCAGCAGGACTACTTTTGCCACTCGCTAACTATTTGAATTCAGATTCTTCTGAGGCTCAGTTGTTGCACCTCTAATGTGAGTAAAATAAAAGAACACATCTCACAGGCATAGAGAGTAAAGTTAGCTAATAGATTTTCCTAACTCATGGACAGCACTAACATAAATGTTAACTTTAATTATGTTCCTATTATATCAAGGTTACTATCACTTTGCTTCTTTCAGTTAATAGAATAACACTATAATAATGAAAGTTAATATTGAAGAAAGTAACTTCTGTTTCTTTCATCTTTTCATTTACTTATATAATGTTTATTCTCAATTTCAAGTAGGCCAAATTTTATATTTTTTCTAGGAAATCAACCTTTTTTAAGAGGTTTAAGCTTAATATTGAGACGTTATTTTGTCATCACTGTGCTTTATCAGTGCTGTTTTCATTATTATTTCTAAATGTATATGCTTCTTTAAAATTAAAAAAGCTATCAGGTTGGTAGATAATGTTTAAAGCTGCATATTCAAATAATTGTCTTTTATGTGCTGATTCACAACTTGCCTGTCAGTTTATTATTCCAACAAATGAATGCAGCACAAGAGGTGCTCACTTGCCTATGCAAAAACTATTTGGAGACAACTATTTGGCTAACAGACTGGAAGAGATCAATATCTCTTTCTGGGCTGATTCCAAAGAAAGGCAATCCAACAAGATGTGGAAATTCTCAAATAATGCTACTAAGATCATAACGTAAAATTTTGTTGGAGATAATTAAAAAGTGGACATACACCAACAAGAACATGTCATAAATTCAAACTGAATTTAGAAGACCACATAGAATGGGTAGTGTCATTATTGATAGCAGAGAACTCTTTGTTTAAAGCAAACAATACTAGGAAGATGTTTATGAGTATTTCATTGACTATGCAAGGGCGTTGTGGATCATAAAAAACTGTGGATAGCATTGAGAAGAGTGGAAATTGCAGAGCATTTCATTGTGTACCTGCAGAGCCTATGCATGGAACAAGAAGCAGCCTTTTGAAAAGAAAAGGGACATACTGAGAGAACTAAAATCAGGAACAGTGTGAGTCAAGATTGTATATGTTGACTATACTTATTTAATCTGTAGGCTAACAAATAATCAGAGAAGCTGAGCTAACTGAAGAAGTACATAGACCCAGAATGTGGAGAATTCACTAACAACAGATGATACAGCCTTGCTTGCTGAAAGTAAGAAGGAATTAAAGCCCTTGCTGGTGAAGATCAATAGCGTTAGCCCTTGGTTTAGAGTGGAGCTCAGTGTAGAGAAGATCCATAACTTCACAACTGAATTATATGCAGCCCAGACAATTTGAGCCTATTAAATAACTAACAAGAGACTATGGGGGCGGGTTGAGCCCCAGTGGCATAGTGGTTGAGTTCAGGACTGCAGCCTACTGGCTTGGCGGTTCAAATCCAGCAGCAGCTCTCCAGGAGCTAGGCTGGGTCTCCCACTCCCACCAGAGGGCAGTGATGCCCCCAAAACAAAGCAAACAAACAAACAAAAAAAGAGACTATGGGGGCATGGGCTATGGTATTTGTGGTGGAGGTAGTGAGAAATCATCAAATTTTGTAATTTCTTTGAGGATCTTATTTGTCTATTTAAAATGTAACTTTTATTGGCATATAATTCACATGTCATATAATTTAATCATTCAATAATATTAGGAAGAGTTGTACAATCATTACCACAGTTTTGGAACATTTTTTCTTAGAATCATTGTACTAGATTCTCATTTCCTCCCCAACCCTCCCTAATTAAGTAGCTATTTAATCAAGTTATTGTCTCTATAGATATATCCTGGATTTTATAAAAATAAAATAGTTAAAAATAAAATCAGGAAACAAACTAAAAGCACAAACAACTTCCTTGTTGTCTGTACCCCAGGAAGGAGGCTATATGTAGATCCTTGTAATCAGTTCCCTCTTTCTACACCACCTTCCCTCCATCCTCCCAGTATCGCCACTCTCACCACCTGTCCTGAAGAGATCATCTGTGAAGGGAGACATTGGACAGGGTAGGATATGACAAAATAATAATAATTTATAAATTATTTATAAATATTTATGGGGAGTGGGGAGGGAGGGGAAATATGAGGAGCTGATATCAGGGACTTAAGTAGAAAGAAAATGTTTTGAGAATGATGATGGCAACAAGTATACAAATGTGCTCTGCATACAATGAATGTAAGGATTGTGATGGGAGTTGTATGAGCCTCCGATAAAATGATTAAAAAAACCAAACAACAACAGAATAACATTGACCAAACAAAATAGAGGAAAACCTCAATCAAAAAGGAAACAAAAATATTAAAAATGGAAACAACTTTAAAATGGATAGAAAAGGGAGATCAAATGGTAAGATGTTACAGTTTAAGAAAAATACATTTGAATACACAATGATTCAATACACAATGTTCTCTGTCTGATAGTAGAGCTACTCACGTTGCTGAACAATGGTCAGAGAGGATTCACTGGAGATTAATCCATGTGAGAATCCGGCAAATGGATTCTGAGATGTCACTGTCATCTGTAAACTTTCTGTAAACTGGGTATTCACAATTTTAGCTCTGATACCATTCCCTCCTTGGAATTTGGATTTTATTATCTATCATCCTTGGATCTCAAAGGCTAGTTGGTGTGTTTCTCCATGTGAACTCAGTTGATGCCTCATTTAGATGGCTACTTGTTATACAACAGATTTTTAAGACCCCAGATAGTTTCTTTCTGATCGCCATGCACAATCTGGTTTCTCCACCACACTTTGCTCGAGGGCCCATATCTTTAGTGGTCATGTCATGAGGGAACCTAGTAGAATCATGTCGTAGGAACTAATGCTTCTGCGATTGGGATTAGAAGTAAGTATGAGCCCCATGCATAGATCTATGGTTTATATGTATCTCTGGTTTACTTTAGAGGCATCATTATACTTTTGTGATAGAGAACTTATAAATAATCCCCCTGGAGCACAAAGTAATTCTATCAGCAGTGTCATTAATTTAGCCCGTGCCATGAAATCTAAAACACTATTCTGAAATGAATGGCTTTTCAGATCAAATTACACAAACTGTTTGCTTGCACAATTTAGCTAGGTAAGTGACTGAGCTCTATTTACACACACAATGGAAGGTGTGATAGAAGCAGAACCATATCTACTCGACAAATTCATGTCATAAGAAATCAAGGAGAGAAAGGAAGCAGTAAGCAAATGGTGTTCCTGGACCATCATTCAGTAGGCATTCTCAAAGCAAGAGATCCAAGCAGAAGTTCAATGGCCACCAATGCAGTAACCTTGGGATAGCAGTGATCTGCTTCTTCTCTCATTACCATGTTTCAGGCTCTAAGTCAAGGGAGTTTTCCAGTTCCATAAATCCATTGCAAGTGAGTTTGAGGGAAAGCCTAGTTCACTTAGTGGGATCTCCACATTGAGTCCTTCTTGTGTGGCCTATGAAAGATGTGTGCCTCAATAGGAGAGAGTCTAAAGTCCCAGTCAGCTACAGCACAATGACTGGGTCATAAAGGACTGCATAAAAAGTAGGTCAAATTGTGACATTAGGAACATAGTACCAGTTATAGTCTCACCTTTGGTTCTACAGAAGTATTTTCAGGGTTTTTTTGTATTTTCACAATAGGAGGTTGCTTCACTTGATTAATCTATCAAAAGAAAGCCAACTATCTTCTTCAATACATGTTGCACTTTCTCCTCATGTCTTGACTTGAATTTCTGAAAAGGTTTGCATATCGCTCTTGTAGAAATGTCTGTGGATTTGGGGTGACCTTACCCCCTTGCTGTACAGCAGCAATCAAATGATCTTTCCCTTTCCCACCATCTTGAAAAACTGACCCAAGAAAGGTGAGGTCACTTCTATCAAAGTGGTTAATATCTGCATATAAAAGGGGTGACAAGTGGTTCATTGGCACTAGACAGAAGATCAGATTGAAGGATGACATGACCCGAGAGAAGATGCATGTATTTGTCTTGGTGTCTATCCTTGCAGAAGTAGACTCACAATGTCTGTCCTTTTGGAGTGGACTAACTTCATTTCAGCACAATTGTCAGTCTTCTCCTTGCAATGAAGTGTGTCATTATCATTTTTCAGAGATTGATATTATTCCATTGTATGTATGTACCAGGTTCCATTCTTCTGATGGGTATTTGGGCAGTTAGTAGGACCTTTTTTGTGCTTAAGGGGGGGAGGTTTCTGAAGTTAAGAGGTCTTTTTAAAAATTGCAGATAGGGGTCACCTTTTCACATTAGAAGACCTTTTTTAGAAGTTAAGAGAGCCTTTTTTTAAAGGAGGTTAGTTGGTTGGGGGTGGTTTCTAGGGGGGTTGCATCACAGTGATAATGCAAATAGTGTTCAGTGCTAATGCAAATTGTCAGTGCTCAGAGGTAGTGCAAACGATTAGTACTCAGTGCTATTGCATGGGGGCCCCAAACTAGTAATCTGCCTAGGGTTGCATGGGAACTTAATCCAGTTCTGCAGACAACTGAGGAGTAGGAGACTCAATTTAATTGACAGTAGTGCATTTATATCACTATTCAGTTGTGTATGCTGCTTTATGTTGTGTGCTGTGTAAGCCCTGGTTCACACTGTTGTGATCTCTATGCGGTGCGATATCCATATCCTTGGATGGCTGAACTTGCATTAGATTCAGAAGAAAAAAAGGCATACGTGCCTTCTTTTTTCCTGCAATGGAATCTGATTGCATGGTCTTCTCACCCAAGTGATCAGATTCCTGTGCGGATTCACAGGTCGCAGTGCAGTTCACACAAGGTAGTGTGAACTGGAAAGGTGGTGGAGGAATCAGCCCTGTAATCATCCTGGTTCCTGCACCGCACCAGTGTGAGCCTGAGGTGAAAGCCAAGTTCTACCAATATGGGCACTGGTGAGGCTGAAATGATGCGGACCCCTGATCTAAGCCATGTAAGTCCACTTTGAAGAAGCACATCAGTCTGCATAAATCCAAACATGATGGTATTGAATTGCAAATACCACAAAGGGAAAAGTATCCAAGCTTAAATTATGAATACTCAAGGGGAATTGGGACACAAATGATGAATATAGAAAGGGAGAGGGAGTATTAGCACTGATAGGGATGATGTATAAACAGCTCTTTCAAAAAGCAATTTATTTATGGAAGTGTATGCTATGTGGATATTATATAAAGAAAACTGAAAGAGAGGAAAAAGAAGAAAGAAATCAATCTTGGCCAATGGTTACCATAGGAAAGATGTAAGAGTTTTTCTTTGTGGGGCTCATGTTTATGTTAAGGGTGGTGAAATAATATGGAAAAGGCTATCAATAGTGGTTGCTTAACATGATGAGCACAATCAATGGCACTGAATTGTACTTGTGGAGGTTGTTGAATCAGAGAAAGGAATGTTTTGTTGTACATGTTTTTGCCACAATTTAAAAAATTAAATGGAAAAATAAAGGAAAATACCATGGCTTTGATCAGGTGCACCTTAATTTTCCAAGTAACTTCTTTGCTTTTTAACACTTGAAAGAGTTCTCATGCAGAAGATTTACCCAATGCAAATGGCCCTTTGATTTCTTATTTGCTGCTTCCCTGTGAATTGATTGTAGATTCAATCAAGACAAAATTCTTAACAACATCAAACTTTTCTCCTTTTATCATCGTTTTACCTCCTGGTTCTGTTATCAGGATTTTGGTTTTCTTTATATTGAGTTGTAACCTATGCTGAATGCTGCAATCCTTGGTCTTCATCAGCAAGTGCTTCAGTTCCTCTTCATTTTCAGCAGACAAGAGGGTGTTATATGCATATCTAGAGTTGCTAATAAGCCTTTCTCAATTCCTGATGCTGTATTTTTAATGTAATTCAGCTTCTCAGATTATTTGCTCAGCATAATAATGGACTGTGTATGGTAAGAGGATACAACCCTGACACATAGCTTTTTTATTTCAGAACATGAAGCATTCCTTTCATTCATTCCTGTTTTCACATCTGTTTCTTGATCCATGAGCAAGTTTTCCATGAGTAAAATGCAGGGTTCTGGAATTCTCATACTTCTCAATGTTATCCATGCATTATTATGAACTACACAGCTGAATGCCATGGCATAGACTTCCTTATTTGTTTTTCAAATAGAGGTGCCTATAGAAGGATGCTTTTATTTCTGGATTTTCTATCTCATTCTATTGGTCTATGTATCTATCATTGTATCAATAGCAGAATGTTTTGACTACTTTGGCTGTGTAGTAGGTTTTGAAGTGAAGTAATTTGTTTTTCTCTTTACAGAATTAGAATTTGTATTAGAATTGCATTGTATTTGTAGATTTCTTAAGTAACATCAACATTTTCACTATATTAAATCTTTCTGTTCATTAACACAGGATATTCTTCCATTTGTCTCTGGGTTTCCTATTGCTTTCTTTGTATAGATCTTTCATTTATTTGACTAGGTTTATTCCTAAGAATTTCATCTTTTGTGTGCTTATTGTAAATTATATTGCCATCTTGAGGTCTTTTTGGTAACCATATTCACTGATATATAGGGATCTGATTGATTTCTGATTGTTAATCTTGTATCCTGATACTTTACACAGTCCCTCAATTGTTTTCAGCAATCTTTTTATGGTGTCTTTGGCAATGTCTCTATTGAAAATCTTATTATTTACAAATCATAAGCGTTTCACATTTTTGCTCAATTATATTCCCTTGATTTCTTTTTTGTTATCTACTGATTCTGGATACGACTCCCAACATGATGTTGAGTAAGAGTGGCAGTAGCGAACATTCTTGTCTAGGTGTATTCTCAGGGAAAATGTTTGCAGTTTTTACCCATTTAGAATGAAGTTGTTGAATTTTTGTTTGTGGTCTTTATTATATTGAAGAATTTTTCACCTATTCCTATTTTATTGATTTTTGTTTATTATAAATCATTGGTGGATATTGTCAAATACTTTTTCTTCCTCTATCGGTATCATCATGTGATTCTTGCTCATTGTCTGGCTTATGTGGTGAGCTACTTATTTTTTTCAAATGTTGAACCATACTTGCATCCCAGGTATGATTTTTTAAAAAAAATATGTTGTTGGGTACTATTGGCATAATTTTGTCAAATTAGTCTATAGTTTTTTTTTGTTGGGGTCTTCACCTAGTTTCAGCAACAGCACTATGCTTGATCCATAGAATGAGTTTGGTGGGTTGCTTTTTCTCTCAATATTCTGGATGTGTAGAATTGGTGAAAACTCTTCACTAGATACTTGGCGAGATACTCTTGAAGACATCCAGGCCTGAATTTTTCTTGGTTGGAACATTTTTTGACTTTATTTACTATTTTGTTATGGATCTATTTAAGGTTACCCACTTGTATTAGTTTGAGTAGATTGTATCATTCTTGGAATTTGTCCATTTTTTTCTAGATATCAAACTTATTGGAGTACCTACCATCTTTTGTAGTAATGAGTTTTTACTTTCCTTATTTCATTTGGATCTGTTGTGACATTGTTTTCATTTCCAATTTTAGATATTTACATCTTCTGTTTCTTTTCTTTTCTTCTTTTGTTGGAGGATTTATGTTTTACTCTGGCTTTAGTTATTAGATTGTGCTAAGGTGTCGATTTTATGTTTCTTTTTTATGTGTATATTAATTACTATAATTTACCCTCTGATAACTGCTTGTGCTGTGTCCCAGAGATTCTTGTGTGCTATTCCTTATTTTAAATTCTGTTAGAAATATTTCTTAATTTCATCCCATATTTGATCTGTCATCTGGTAATTTTGACTAGTGTGTTATTCAGCCTCCATGTGTTTGTTTGTATGCTCGTGATCTTTCTCTTGTTTATTTTCAGTTTTATTTTAGCATCATGACCTGAGAAAATGGCTTGTAGGATCTCAGTGTTTCTGAATGAGTTGATGCTTACTTTGGAGCTCAACATGGGATCGTCTAGAGCATGCACCACGTGCATATCTGGAGAAGAATGTATTTTGCACTGTTGTCGGGTAAACATCTCTTTATATGTCTAGGAAGGAGGTAAGGCTACTTGATTATGTTGTTTACCTCTTCTACTTCTTCACTATGTTTCTTTCCTGATGACCTGTCTTTCCTTGAGAGCGATGTGATGTGTTGCAGTCTCCGAAGATTATTGTCAACTTCTTTATTTCTGTTCTCAACAAATATGAGAATTTGACCAATGCATTTCTGAGGCCTTCCCTGGTCCGTGTATATGGGTAAGAAGTCTATATGTTCCTGGTTATTGTTCCTTTAAGGACTGTGTGGAGTTCATTCTTGTCTCTCACTATGTTATTCGCCTTGAAGTATATTTTATCAGAGGTCAATATTGCCACTCCTGCCTTCTATGGTTGGTAGATTGATTCGGCAGATTTCTTGCCAGCCTTAATTTTTAGTCTTTTATTGTCTTTGAGTCTATAGCTGTACCATTGTTAGTGGTGTGTGAGTTGCTGGAAACTGTTGAGGTAACTGGTTCTGAATAGTGACATTGGAGAAAAACATATTATGGTAAAATGGAGTCAAGGGAGATAAACAATTAAGTGTGGAAGGTAAAGGGGAATAAGTGGGAGATTAAAATAGAAGTATGACAGCCATAGCCATCCTGATAGTCAATAGGTTTCTAAAAATGATGGGTAAATATACTTTAAGAGAGGATTTCAATAACAGTTTCCATGGACTTATATTTCACCAGGAAAAAGAGAGCACAGAAAGAGATAATGGTGGGGCAAGAAAAAATTATAAGCAAATACTTGTACACAATGGAAAGTATTTATGTACATGTGTTTAATCAAAAGAAGTTTTATTAAAGAAGAAAAGAGAAAGACAAGAGAGGAGGAAAGAAAAATAGAGAAAGGATGAAGATTAAAAAAGAAGAGAGAACAAGGAGGAAAATAACAGTGTGGGGGTGTAGAGAAGAGAGATTAAAAAAGACAACAGAGCTAAAAGCCTGGATTGTGGCAAGGGTGTGGATGTTGGAGTTCTATTGTTATGGCAGTATGAATATTGATGGGTCTGTGTACTTAGAAGAAGAAAGAGAGAAAAGGAAAGAAAGGAAAGGATGAAAGGAAGGAAGGAAAAATACCCTTTGATTGAGGTGTGCCCAGTTCTACAGTTGTGCCTGTCTTTGCACTTGGGAGAATGAGGTTGCACCAGAAGAGGAAATGTGAGAGAGCTAGAACAAAATAATTAATGTCCCATGATAAAGAAGAGTACAAGAACCAAGGAAAAATAAAGCTGCCTTGGGGGTGATTATGTCTGCTCCTTGGTTACTTTATGTACCTGTGTGCCTTCTGTGTGGAGGAGGAACTTGTGGGATGGCAAGGGATTACAGGGAAGATACACAGAAAAGGAGGAAGAAAAAAAATGTTGAAAAATGTAGCTTGAATTCTGAGAATATTTGCACCAAGCGTCTCATGTTGTCTGCCATCCAAACACGACCCCCAGAGGTCAGGAGGAAAGAGATTTGGCTGGCTGGCTTGCCTCAGGGACCAGCAAATACCAGCTGTGTCTGAGAAGAATGAGACTCAGAGTGGTTCTTACTGCTGATCAAAGGTAAAAGGGAGTCTCACAGCAGGTTTTGCAACTCTCTCATTTAAAAACAACAACAACAATAACAAATTTCAGTCTCCTAAGCTTTTTAGTTGATTTTCTTACTGTCCGGAAGTGTAGGATTTCCCTCCTACTGGAACCTTTCTGGTTCCAGAAAAGATCTCCCTAGGCTTGTTTACTGACAGATGGTTTCCCCGTTCTCTCTTGTACCTGGTCCTATTGTTTCTTCAGAAATTCTGTTTCAGTGGTGATTTTTTTTTTCATGAGTCTTAACTGATGGTCTCTCTTAAATGGGTGTGTTTTCTTTGTTCGTGTCATACACCTCAGATCTCTCTGTAGGGTGTTTATAACTGTGATGATTCCTAGAATGTGAAAGAATGAAGTGTCAATAATAAATAATGAAGAATGAAGAAAGAATGTGTCCCTCAGGTAGTTCTTCCATTAATTACTTCTTCGTCTTTTGGAAATCAAGACTACCCACCATTTTCATAAAGGACTATGGCAGCTTTACTGTGGGAACTCTGAGTGGCTGCCTATTGCCTGTTGCTTTTCATTCCTTCTACAGGGTCTGATACTATTCCTAAGTGAGCACAAAGACTTATTTTACCCCGTAGATCCTAGGAGTCAGTTGGTCTAAGAGAGATTAAGAGGCCACAGTTAGAATGAAGGAGACAGAAGCTATTTATTTAAGTCACTATGCTCTGCAAGGAGCCCTAGTGGTATTGTTAAGTAAGCAATGGACTGTTAACTACAAGGTCTATGTTTCAAGTCTATCTGCTACCCTGTGGAAGAAAAATGAAGCTATCTGCGGATGAAAAGATTTACAGCCTCAGAAGACCTGTAGTCAGGGTTGCTGTGAGTTCAGAGATGGAACTTCACCTCCATTATTGAATTTTTGAACTGGCATTACGTAGTTATGGAATATGTGGGAAATATAAAACAATTAATTTTGACTTTAAAGATATGACTCACTCTCAGAGCTATTGTTTAGATGCAGCCTCGGTCATCTTTCAGCTGAATCATTTTCTACACTTTATTTAGCAATAGATCTTCCAATAATTATACATTCATCATTTTGATGTCAAAATCATTAACGTTAAAATCATTATGCATAGTGCTTTAAGTAATATAGAATTCCATTATGTAGCTCAGTGGCACACACATCTTTTGGCTGTTGATGATAAGGAAGCATAAGAAAAAAAAGAGAGCATTTTTCTTTTTTTCTAAGATAAATGAATTCTCCTTGTTTTTTATTCTGCCTAAGAATTCACTCTTATCCTCCATCAGATGTGAATAAGCATGACAAGAAAGGTCACTGAGTTAGTATTAAGCAGAATGATATTTTATCTTAGAAAAAAGTTACACAAAGGTAACTTCTTCCATTTAAAATATTTCAACCATGAAATTCTAATATTGATGCTTTTGAAAAGATTAGTGGATTTTATATGTTTTTTTTTCTAGCAATCTAAAGAGTTGTTTTCAGCCATTTTGCCACGGTCCATGAAGCTCAAGAGTTTAAAAATCTAGATACAATTTTAAGTAAATTAAAAATCTACCCATTGATACAGTGATGCTTTCTTGATTAACTGCTCAATGGATTTTTGCAAAGTATTATAGACACTTTGAAAATTGCTAAAGATAAAAATTCCTATTCAGGCTATAATTATTCATCAGTGGATTTTAAAATGGTAACTCCAGCCATATGAGATTCATAATACACTAAGTACTATATTAATTATAGCATTTCTTTTTCAATATAATGGATTATGCAGGGCTTTTCACACACACAGAACCAGACCATGAGAAATTAAACAAACAAAACTATTTAAGGAGTCATAACATTCTTTTTCTCTCATTTGTTTATGGTTGCCAGGGCCTTAAAAGAAGCCTTAAAGTAAGTGGCTGAGACCCATTCTCATTGATACATGACTTTTCTAAGAAGCAAGTATTGTAGCTGTAACAGAACTGGGAGTTCTCATTGGCTAGAGAAGCTTCATTATTCCTGACTGAGCACAAAACAAATGAATATCCTGTCTGAATTTATTTACCCAGTCCTGTCTGCAAGAGATAAACTATTGAATATTTATATAAAGAAAGTGCTAGAAACGTGGAAAAGATTTCTCTGGGGCTTGGTTTAGAATTCATATTTTCTCCAATTTGCTCAAGTTTGAAATCCCACAGAAGAATGCATGGATATGTATGTCACGAGGATTGTTCTGACTGCCTCCTTCCGAGGTCTCACTTATCATAACACTTGTGTCACTTGGAGGCATGTCATCCTCACTGACTTATCAGAAAGTCCCCTAAGGCAAGCACCCTGTCACTTTCTCTGCATCCTCACTGTACACTTGTGTTTTCTTGACTAAGCAAAGAATCCAACTGTGTGGAGCACAGCAAACAATGACGAGTTTTGCCAATGAAAAGTATAGAAGTCAATGAAAAGTACCAAACCCCTAAGGAATCCTAAAAATAGATTTGGAGTGGCAGTGCCTGGAATCCAGCTGAATTGGGAGATTGTCAAAAAAGTTCACAGACAGACCCAGAATTATGTATGTTTTCTCCTTCCTTCCCTCCTTCCTTCCTAGCTGGTTTTATTTTTCTAGTCCTGTCTTTGCTGTTTCTATTATGGCTCTCTATATAAGATAGGCATGAGAAGCAAACCCAAGGAGAAAGCAAGTTCTGAGGGAAGATGAGGCAGGAAAATGAAATGGTGGGCAAACAAAATCATGGATAGGGGAACAACTAGAAATCTAAAATTGAGGGTACACAGTTCCTGGAATGGTTGGAGCAACCATAATCCATCTGAGAGGAACTACAGAGAAGCAAACAAGGGGTGAGCATGGTAGTGGGGCAGGAGGAAGGTAAAAGGAAATAGATGAGTGGACTGTTAAGCAATATAATTTACAGAGGTACAAACAGACATGGACATATGTAAATACACTGATACATAAAAAATGGAGTATTGACCTATGTGCATAAGGCAATATACTGATGTAGTAGATAGACCTGGGGCCTCTACTCAAATTTTTTCTCAGCACAAGAACACTTGTTTCTAACAATCTGGCCCACCTTCCCAACATGATTGCTGAAGACAAACGAGGTGCATAAGCAAATGAGGCAAATAAAGCATATGGTGCCAAACTACTAAAAAGTATAGCATCTGGGGTTTTAAAAGCTTGAAGTCAAACAAATGGCCATTGAGCATGGAATCAATAAAGCTCACATGGAAGAAGCACATCAGCCTATGTTATTAAGTCTATGGCAACAGACATCAGAAATTAAAAAGTAAACAACCTCACTGAAGTGAAGGAGAGAGTTTGAGATAGAGATCCAGCCCATGGGGAATAACTAGACATTGCAGCACAGAGGGACCACATGGAAGTAACGATACATCCAGGGGTTAGTATAGCACTAAAGAAATACACAATTCTCTAGGATCTTAACCCTTCAACCCTCCCCCACTGTTACAATCTCAGTTCTACCTT
>PVJH01019039.1:8666-43874 GCA_004026705.1 Nesogale talazaci
CACACACACACATGGCTTGCAGCGAACGCTTTTCCAGTCCCCCTTAGAGACTGTAAACCTGAAATTTTTCCTGTCCTTCAAAAAAGCTCACTGGGGAGAATTCTTTCAGCGTGTAAAGCAAAGAACCCAGGTACCACCCACTCCAGAAACGCAACCGTTTCCCTTACACACCGATCCGTGCAAACCGCCCAGCGTTTCTCGCTAACTTGCAAGAAGCAGAAAAGCACTGTGATGCCATTGGCTTCTGGAACAGCGGGCTCTGCGCCCTATACGGCTGTTTCCTAACCTCAGCGCGCCACCTGCAGTGCATAGCAGCACTGTCCCTCTGCATTGGAGGACAAACTCACAACTAAGGACCAGATAGAATTGTATTCCTTTGGGGAAAGCCACACTCTTCTTTCTTTTACAAATAATAGCAATATAAGGATGAAAATAAAGAGCATGAAAGACAAGGTCGTTAGGTTTCCTGAGTGGTCTATACCTCAGTTCTGGTCTATACCTCACACAGCAGAAGCATGTTTGTAAGTCCCTGTGACTTTTCTGAGGCAAAGGGAAGGTCTAGGTTATCACAGGGAATCTAGTCTTCCTTTGGGGAAGGCCACAATCTAACCAAAGGAGAAGAATAAGAGAACTCATCAGGGCACGGTAACAGCACTCTTCACACCTATTATTCTGGCATCATAGTCCCAATGAGCTTCGTCTTCATTGGTGTACTCACCCCTGATAAGAGTTGGAGAGAGCAGGTTCCTAGCTTTCTAAAAAAGTCAGTGTCACTACCCGGGTTTAAATAATTATTTTAGCTGGTCCTTTGGAACTTTTGTGTCATTCCACCAAGCTTTATCAGGGTCCCCCACACTTTTGGGGGTGGCTCTTCTGATCATCTGTTGGTTCTGGCTTCTGACCAATTTTGGGTCAGGCCTAAGTGTCACTTTTACATTTTTTCTTTAAAAATGGAGTTTCTTGTGTTGCCTTCTATAATGTGACTCAATGTCTTGCAAGCAACTTGCTCTCATCAGGTTCCAGGCCAAGGCAGCACCTGTGCCGCATGCCACCCTCGCCTCCTGGTCCCCCCCCCCCACACACACACACCTTCCAACCTGTAAGAACGAACCCAGCCAAGAAAGAAGTCAAAGAGGCTGACCCTCCTGTGGCAGGCTCTTAGCCCCTCCAGCAGGGGAGGTGTGGTTGAAGGAACTGGTTGACCTCCTTGGCTGCATTTAAGCACACCTGGTTGATGTCCTGTGGTTGGGCCCAGGCTGTGCACACAGGTGGACCTTCCACCTGGACTAGGTGACTTGGGTTGAGCATGCCCACTTCTGGATTTTCCCATAGGTGTCTAAGAAATGTGCCTAATTTCTTTGCAACCCCTTTATTGTGGTATGGACAGCTGATTTTTGTTTAGCTCAGGCATTGGGGAAGATAGTTTCAAGATCACCACCAGTATTGAAAAAGTCAGAGAAGAGATTTCTGTCATGGAACAAGCAAGATATACTTGAGCCTTGAACAATTTCAGGTTGGGTCAAGAGGGAGGTCAACCGACCAAGTATTGCATTATACCATGGCTCGATCCACCATAATCAAGTTCACAATATTCTTGGTCTGATTGAAAAACTGTTTGAGTCCCTTTGCTGGTGCCAGAGGGCATCAGCCAGGGTCTTCATCTGACTAGATAGTCTCTATATTCTTCTTTCTATTTCTAATTTCATTTGTTGACATTCTTCATAGCAGATAAAGCAGTGGGAAATTAAGTTTAGGTGTCACTGAATTTGATTACTTTTTAAATTATTTACCTTATCTTGGTAGCCTACGTAATAAAACGTGTGCCATTCTAACTGTTTTTAAGTGTGTGGGCCAATGACATAAGTTATACTCACCATGTTGTCATCCTGTCATCACCACTAACTATATGAAAAGTCTTACATCCACCTAAGCTCCCACCCTTTCAACCACAGCTGCCATTCACATCTCTTTCCACACCTCCCAGGAACCATGACTGAATTTTGTCTCTGTCCATTTGTCTATTCTCCATATGTCCCATAAGCCGTATGAGACAATCTTTTTCCTTCTGGTTCTGACTTCCTTCATTCTGAAAATGTAAGCAAGCTTCATTCATGTCATAGCATGTGTCAGATGGTGACAGTCATGTACTCCGATGTCAATTTCATGATTGGAAATGTAGGGGTGGAGTCTAGCCTGTCAATCTGGACATAGCCAATGAGACCTCTGTGTGGGCATGACTTTCTCCCAGAAAACAATCAAAAGTAAGTGACAATCATCAGGACAATTTTTCTCTTACCTTGTTAGGACTGAGTTTTAACATGGCAACTTCCCATGGAAAGGGAAATATTTATTAGGGTCTAGTCATCTATTTCCAAAGTATAATAAAAAGTAAAGGAATTTTACAAATCTGGCTAGATGTGCACTGGTACAAATAAGAACCCGGAACATGGGGGATCCAGAACAGATGATCCTTTCAGGACCAGTGGAGAGAGTGGAGCAGAAAGGGGAACCAATGACAAGGCTCTACATAGAACCTCCTCCCTGGGGTATGGACAACAGGGAAGTGGGTGAAGGGAGACATAGACAGTGTAAGATATGACAAAATGAGAAAAATTAATAAATTATCGAGGGTTCTTCGAGGAGGGGAAAGCAGGGAGGGAGGGGGGAAATGAGGAACTAATACCAAGGGCTTCAGCAGAAAGCAAATGTTTTGAGAATGATGAGGGCAACAAATGTACAAATGTGCATGGTATACAATGGATGTGCATATGGATTGTGATAAGAGTTGTTCGAGCCCCCAATAAAATGATTTTTTAAAAAATTAAAGAACATACATTTTAGCAAAGCATTATGTTCTAAGGAGATGCTTACTGGCTTCAAATTATAATCTTAATTTGCAAAATGATGCTCTTATACCCTGGACCCCAAATATATGCTGTGAGGGGCACTCCAGGTTATTGGTGAAGAGCCTACCAAAGAGGCAATTTGGTTTCTCATTGCTCTCTGTCCCTCTAACAGAAAGGACCCCAAGAGACTTGGAGTTCAGCAGCTGTGCTGCCTTTTTAGAATGTTGTTGATATTTGCCATATGCTGAGCTCTGACTGGAGGAAATCGCATAGAGGTCGGAAGAAAACATCGTCAAAGGGATCAATTATCAGGTTTCAAGAACTAATAATCATAACAGTGTATGTTCACGTTCCTGATATGATCACTGACGACAACTATGTGCATAAGCAAATGTGGTGAAGAAAGCTGATGGTACCCGGCTATCAAAAGATATAATGTCTGGGGTCTTAAAGGCTTGAAAGTAAACAAGTGGCTATCCAGCTCAGAAGCAACAAAGCCCACATGGAAGAAGAACACCAACCTGTGCAACCACGAGGTGTCAAAGGGATCTGGTATCAGGCATCAAAGAACTAAAAATTATATCATTGTAAATGAGGGGGAGTGCAGATTGGGGACCCAAAGCCCATCAATACATAAAGCAACATCCTTTCACAGAGGGGTTGCAGCGAGGAGATGAGCTAGTGAAGGTACAGTGTAGCAATAATGAAATATGGAACTTTCCTCTAGTTCTCAATGCTTCCTCCCACCCACTATCATGATCTCATTTCTACCAGGCAAATCCAGCTAGACCAGGGGATGTACACTGGAGTCAGAAACATGGGGAATTTAAGATAGATGATCCCTCAGTACGAGTGGTGGGAGTGGTGATGCTATGAGGGTGGAGGGATGGTGGAATAGAAAGGGGGAACCAATATCGGGGATCTACATATAACCTCCTCTCTGGGGTACAGACAACAGGGAAGTGAGTAAAGGGATATATTGGACAGTATACGATATGAAAAAGTAATAATTTGTAAATTATTACAGGTCATGGGGGAGAGGGGGAGGAAAGAGAAATTGGGGGAGCTGGTACTAGGGGTCTAAGGGGAGGGAGGATGTTTTGAGAGTGATGATGGCAACAAGTGTGCAAATGTGGACTGCATACAATTGATGTATGTATGGATTGTGATGGGAGTTGCATGAGCCCCCGAGAAAATGATCTATCAAAAAAAGAAAACATCGTCCTTGTGGTTAGTTTTCTTTAACCCATTGTGAAACCTCCTCTGTCTTTTGGATACCTTTCAACTTAGAGATTCCTTTTCCTCCCAGCACTACCTCAGACAAAGTTTTGTTGTGATCTCCAGGGTTTTTGTTTTGTTTTGCTTTGTTTTAATTTTCAGGAGCAAATCACCAGGCCTTCCTTCTAATTGTCTGGAAACCACTGACTGGCAGGTATTGTCCATAAGTGACCCTGTCGGTATATGTCACAGCAGTGGTGTAAGAGCACTATGGAAACAGCAGTAGGACAGACTGAAAAGACAACCAGAAAACCACCAAACACTAGTCCCCTCACCGCATTCTAAAAATATCGTAACCTCAGCTGAGAACAGAATGAAAACCTGCCTGATCCTGTGCATTGTTAACTTGCTTCTTCACTCAGTTGAAGTGAGCTGAGACTGAGTTAGCACACAGAGGAAGGTGGCTCTATGGCTTAGTTGGTTAAAGCGCCTGTCTCGTAAACAGGAGATCCTGGGTTCGACTCCCAGTAGGGCCTTCAGCTTTTCCCAGGAAAACTTTAAAGTTGGCAAGCGTCGTCTTCCTGTTGGTTTAGCTGAAAACCTTGCTATTGGAAAGAAGCAGGTTCTTAGGTAAGTGACCACTTAAACTTAAAGGCAAGCCACTGAAAACTAATAAGAGTTTGACCTTTCTGCAGTCATTGTTCATATAGATCTCACAGAACTCTTTTCCCCCGTAGAACATTTTGAGCACGTAAATTTTATTAGTGGAAGTATCCAGATATGTTCATATATGTATGGTCTCTGGAGTCTAACAATCTCCACCTCGATAGTTGATCTCACACATGATGATCATTTAATGGCTCATGAATCCATAGTTAGCTACAAAACAAAAAGTGGGTGCCCTTGCTGCCGTTTTAAAGAGCATGTGACTGAGAACCCGGGAAATGATGGGGCTTTCTACTCCTGTGATCTTCTGAAAATCTCACCCAGGCACGGTCACCCTGTCTCATAGGGTTGCTCTCAGTCGGTATCAGCTCAATGTAGTGAGTGGTGTGTAAAAAACAAAAAACAAAAAACAAAAAAAAAAGGTGAAGAATGATCAGATACCCACGTGAATCCTTTTCAAGAAAGCAGGGGGAAATGTGAACAATAATGATCACCTGAAAGCTAAAGTGTCCTTGACATTCACATGCATCCAGAGCTTGACAAAGTTTCGGAAGAAAAAGGTCAGATTGGAGACACCTGTCACATTGTCTACAGTGACTGCACTAGAGATTCGTGCAGCTTCTGTGCTTTGGGATCACAATTAGTGCATGAACTCAACAATGACTTGTTTTCACTGCTGGTTTTTTATGTACCTAAATGTACCAGGCAGTTGTATGTAAATAAAACCAACAGGAAAATGGCTGCTCTTATTAAGTTTACATTTTGGTGGCTGTGATACACAAAACAAAACAAAAATGAAGATGGGGTGGGGACCCAAGGCCCAGTTGTGGGCAATTGGACACCCCCTTGCAGGGGAGTTGCGGGGAGGAGACAGGCCAGTCAAGATGCAGTGAGGCAGCGAGGAAGCATGCAACTTTCCTCTAGTTCTGCAAGGCTTCCTCCCCGCCACTGTCATGGTCTCAACTCTACCTTGCAAATCCAGCTGGACTGGAGAAGGTACACTGGTAGAGATGGGAGATATGGGGAACCCAAGACAGATGAGCCCCTCAGACTAGTGATGAGATTGGAGTTATGGAATAAATGGGTGGAGGGAAGATGGGGAAGAGAGACGGAGCCAACTACAAGGTTCTGCACATCACCTCCTATCTGGAGGACAGACGTCGGAGGAGTGAGCAGGGGGGGATGTCGGGCATGTAAGCTATGACAGAACAATGGTGATTTGTAAAGTATTGAGGGTCATTGGGGGTGGGGGGACGAGAACAGAGGGGAAAGGATGGGAAGCTGATATCAAGGGCTCAGGTGGAAAAGCGGGTGTTTGGAGAATGATAACGGCAGTAGGCATGTGAAGGTGTTTGGCACAGTTTATGTATTTACATATTGTGAAAAATGATGTACGAATCCCCAGTAAAATGATTTTAATTAAAAAAATGAAAGCGCAAAATAAGTAAACAGGACGAAAATAATGTAAATAAGTATGGGACATTTATAGGATGGGGTTAGGGTAATCAGAAAGGAATGTCCAGAAATCTCTTGGATACCATCACTGGCAAATGTTGTAAATAATTTTTTAACTTTTTAATGAGAAATAGTCACACTGTGACCACTGTACTTTTCTAATTCTCCAATGTGCAAGATTAAATAATTAGAAAATCAGCCCCCAAATATGCCTAAATCACAGTTCTGTTTATTTTCAGCAGGACACTGTTAAATTGGGCCACGGTGCCTGAATTCAATCCTTGAATGCTCTTTCTGATAGCTAAGGGACCTTTGACAAATCATTTTATCTCCGTGGGTCTCCATTTTCATAATTGAGAAAGGAAATTAGCAATAAGCCTACTCTGTACAAAACCACACTCCACATAGTAACCAAAGCCTGCCGATAAAAGCCTCTAGCATTAAAGTAAGATAAGTGATTTATACTAGCCCATAAGTAAAATCTTTTCTTGTTCCTGAATTAAGAGATGTCAATGGGACATCCACATTTCAGCTGTAATATTTCAAAAATTGACTATTTTCCACTCATCAAGTGGTTTTACAGTAGTCAGATATGATCTTATACTGCTGCTGCTGCTAAGCTTTATATATGACCTCAACCTCAGTCTGATTAGCAAAGAGGAGTCTAATCAGCTGCCTCAAAGGAAGTTCTTGGCCTAGTAGTATGTGATTTTCGTAGTCCTACAAACATATTCTTTCCCCCCTTTCTCTTAACTAACCACTATCCCCAACCCCCCAGTGGTTCAGCCTTAGAACTGCTAGGGAACTGCCCTTAGTTTGCACACCTACTGTAGATGATTACATCTGGACTGCTGGGCCATATTTTTATAAGGGGGAAAAAGAATGAAATTGTCAAGGATTTCATCTTTCTTGGATCTGCAATCAATGCTCATGGAAGCGGCAGTCAAGAAATCAAATGGAAAAAAAAAGAAATCAAATGATGTATCGCATTGGGCAAATCTGTTCATGGGACTGCTCTGAAGTGTGAAAGAGAAAGGATGTCACCTTAAAGACTATGGTGCCCCTGACCCAAGCCATGGCATTTTCACAATCTCACATACATATGACAGTAGGATGATGAATAAGGAAGACCATAAAAAAAACCCACTCATCATCTTCGTCAAGAATATTGAAAGTATTGTGAGCTGCCAGGAGATCAAACAAATTTGTCTTTGAAGACGTATAAGCAGAATGTTTTTTAGAATCCAGGATGTTGTTAGAAGAGACAGCGTAATGACATAATGCAGGGGAGCTCAATATGTCAGTGATGATCTACAAGTCGATCACAAATGTAGTGTGGGGAGATGGCATGACATTAAAAAAATAGACATAAGCCTATTATCAATCTTGTCACTTAACTGATGTACAGCACAGCCAATTGGATGCAATCTTAGGTGTCAAAGGCATGAGCAAACAACTGTGTAAGTGTGGCAAAACCGGCAAGCTAAGTTATTGCCAATTTTTAGACTTTGGCTGTTTCCCCCCTTAAAAGTAAGAAAGAGCATTAAAGTGAGTGGGAGAACTGGACTGAGAAAGGGGACAAAAACGTATCACTTTCATATGGAATGAGAGATTTTGACACTACAAGCTGACCTTCAGCTGAAGTCCAGAGCCCATGAATTGGAACTTACTCACAGAGGGAAAGTACCCAAACATGAGAAACTGTGTTACCTCCCTGACTGCATTATTCAGTTTTACTTATTGATGTGAGTCAGCCTTTTCCCACCTAAAGATCTTTAAGTCCAAGTACCATTCCACCATGACTGGTGATCATTTGGAAGTGTACTTGAGGCTGCCTGTCAGTAGCTAATGTTCAGACTATGCATCCCTGACTCATTTCATTCAGTGCAAGTCATCAGAGTCAAATCAGGTCATGAAAAAAATGTACATAGTTAATTGTGTTGGGTTGTGCAATATGGACTCCCGTGGTTATGCAAGGTACATAAACATTCATTGTACATATAAAGAATTCTCAATGCATTTACAGATAAATGTAAAATATAGATAAATATAAATCTATGCTTTGCATCTTTGTAGTTGGCAGATCATTTTATAAGTAGCTCACATGCTGAAAAAGTGTGAGCCTCCCTGACATAATAGCAGCAGCACTGGGCTCTATTTTAACCATCGTGAGGATGGCACGGGAGAGGGAAGTGTTTCGTTCTTTTGTACATAGTGGAAATGGACTGAAAGACACCTAACAACAAGAAGTACGTGTGCCAGCAGTCCTTTCCAGCAGCAGCCAATGACTGGCTGGAGGGGGTGGGAGATTCCAAAACTCCTTGACTGAAGAACAACTGAGGAACATGAACTATGACTGAAGAACATAAAACAAACATTTATGCCCAATACCCCTTGCCGTGCATGTGACTCAAATCTAGACTAGCTATCGCTTCTGGCCTTTTGGCTAAGATCAAGTGTAGCAAATCTAGACTACCCGAGAACACAATGTTGTGTGGCTGCTTTTCCTTCAGTATGAGTTACTACTCAGTGTGAGGGATGCCCAAATCCTCACAATTGGACCAATAGGTAACATCATGAAAAATGGAGAAAAGGGTAAAGCAGTCAAGACATCAAAAGACATATTGCATTAGGTAAGTTCTCTACACAGCTTTAGAGTATGAAACAGCAGGGATGCTACTTTAAGGACTACAGTGTGCCTGAGCCAAGCCATGGTATTCTCCACTGCATCACATGCATGGAAAAGTGGGACATTGAGTGAGGATGTCCGTAGAAGAATCGATGCCTTTGAATTGTGGTGTTGGAGAAGTATACCGAAAGTATCAGGACCTGCTAAAAGGACAAGTTGACCTGTGTTGGAAGAAGCAAGACCAGTGTCCTCCTTCGGAGGAAGGGTGCCAAGACTTCATCTTGTATGCTTTGGACATGCTGTCAGGAGAGACCAGTACCTGGAGAAAGACACCATATTTGGTCAACTGATGGGGGGCCAAGCAGAGGAAGACCAAGGAGATGGGTTGATGCAGTGGCTGCATCATTGGGCTCAGGCATAAGAGTAATTGTGGGCACGGCAGAGGACCAGGCAGTGTTTCCCTCTGTTGTACATAGGACCGATAAGGATCAGAGCTGAATCCATAATATCTAGCAACAGCAGAAATAGCAACGGCATCTACTACTACTGCTACAACTTTTCCTTTCTTATTCTAAAGACAACTCCCTTAAGAAATAAATTGGGGGGGGGGCAAGAAATAGTGTACCCCTGAGTCCCTGTTTCACTCTTCTAATAATATACAGATAGGTAACATGCTGATAAAAATCACTCAGCTATAAACGCGCGCTGTTGTTGATGACGTCAGGTACTGTTGAACTTGTTCTGCCTCACAGTGGCAGCAGAATGTACAATAGAATGAGACGCTACCCTGTCCTCCCCTTGCTATGTTTGAGCCCAGCGCTGCAGTCGCTGTGTCGATCCATCTAGTTCATTCATGAAAATGGAAGGATTAGTCTGAGAAGGTGACTTGCAGTTCGGCCCACTAGCCGGAAGCAGAACGTGAAATCACAGAGCATCAATTCCAGGCTTTCAGACCTAATGTTGTCTGCCTGGCTGGTGTTGATAATTTCATGGAACCGATGACTCCTTTTCTACCCTCTTTCAATTCCATCCCTTTTATAATTGAAATGCCTGAAACCGTTATCCTATGTCTGTTCCACCATTGTATTTTAAAGAGCAGATAATCTGTCCCTTGAATTTCATTTATTCACAGATAGAAAATTGCATCCTCAAATGGATTCTGCTTGGAACCCTCCTCAGACCTGATTTAGAGGATCTCAATGATAAGATTTGAGGCTTTCGAGCTGATTCAATTCAGATGCTATTTTGGACCTTGAGCTGATGTAATGCCATTTGGGGACACGCTGAGGAGAAGCGAATCTTTCTTCAAGTGAGGCAGGGAGTAATCTGTGGCAGGTATAGGAAT
Source organism: Nesogale talazaci (assembly GCA_004026705.1). Classification (NCBI taxonomy): domain Eukaryota; kingdom Metazoa; phylum Chordata; class Mammalia; order Afrosoricida; family Tenrecidae; genus Nesogale; species Nesogale talazaci. Next base: position 18,826 of record PVJH01019039.1, read on the forward strand.
GCTAGCCACCTCAAGGTGACCACGTCCTAATACCCCCAACTGTGAGCACTTTCCCTGACTTGACACAGGGGACTCTGTTGCTTTCACTGTTAAGGCCCTTGCGATGAAAAATTATTCTGAGTTGTTAAGAACTTGGTTAGAGCAGTTTCTGGACCCTAGGTAACTTTGGTGTGACCCAGTTTAATGTCAATTACCTGCAATCTAAAAAATAAAATTCAACTATTGTCTGTTTGTTCTTTATATTTAAGAACAGCATTTACACAAGCCAAGTGATTCTGTAGGTAAGCAGTCAAGCCTTATCCTCAAGGTGGGGTGCTCAAACACCCAAGGGGAGGCTGTCAGGATTCACAAAGCCCCCGAGATCGCCTGTCAGGATGCTATTTAGAACCCCCTGGATCACAATGGGGGTGGGTGGAAGAACAGAATATCATGACTTAAGCTTTATGTTTATATTGAAATAAATGCAATCTGGGGATATCTCTGAACTTCTGAGTAGCCTTGCCATTATTGCTTTTTCTGAAAGAAGCAAAGGTAATTTTATTGTGCATATGCAAAGAAGCTTCATTTTATAATTTAGTAATATGGTTGCAAACTTAGAAGACTTACAACTATGGACTTATAAGTAGTATAGACTGTATCAGTATATAAATTCATGTAAGAGATGATTTCTACCAAATGTTTCCTAATAAAAAAATTATGATTTGAAGATTATCTGCTGTATTTCTCCTTAAAAATCATATTCTACAGTACTGCACTATTTTCCTTTTTAAAAATTTATTACTAATTGGGAATTAATAGATATGTCATATCATTCCATAGTTCAGTCACTTCAAGGAGAATTGTACAATTGCTACCACGATCAGTTTCCAAACATTCTTTTTCTCCCTGGACTTCTTGACTTCCTCTCCTGCACCCCCCTCTCCCATATCCCGCAAATTCTTATTCGACTTGCTCTCCCTATAGGTTCATCCATCTTGGGCTAGAGTTCTTCTTTTTAAGGAGTGGTGAATGTAAGGTAGACTCTAGCTAAATCAGACTCCTCCAGCCTTCTCTTCTCTCAGGTCCTCTCCTCCAAATGGCAGCTTGCTGTGAAGTTGACTGCTGCATAATCTTCTGGTCTGCTTCCTCGGTGGACTTTCCTTCTCAGAGCTCTCACTAGGATCACCATGTGTTAGTCTGGATAGACTAGAGAAACAAATCCATAGAAACTCTTACGTGTAGAAGAAAGAGATTTATATGCAAGAGCAATACAAAAGAAAACATCCCAGCCCCCTCCATTTCACGGTCATAAGTCTGATATTAGCGCATATGCCTGATACCAGTCCATAAATCCTCTTCAGACTCACGAAGCACATGCAATGACACCGAATGCAAGATGATTACCAGCCAGATGGGAAGAATGCCCGCGGATCCAGAGGCATGCAAACATCTCAGCACTGGCAGGAGTCTCCACATGGCTCCTCAGGCTTCAGAGGCCTGGCTCCATCAGGGTAGGTGCACGTGGCTTCTCCTCTGGGATGTCTCCCAGGGAGTCAGGCTGTGTCTTGTCCGTAGAGCGTCTCCAAGAGAGTGTGGTCAGTGGAAAGTCTCCAAGGAAGGGAACCGAGAGATGTCTCTTGCCTCCAGGAAGGAAGGACCACATTTCCCAGGATTCTCAGAAGGCCATACCCACACAGGTCTCATTGATTATCTCCAGAGTAACAGGCTAGACTCCACCCCTACACTCACTCCTGATATTGACTCCAGATTGTAGCTGCCAAGATCATCACAATGAAGACTAAGTGATTGGGCGTGAAGGGCAGGACCAGTGAAGCTGACTTCTAGAAGCTCCGTAGAGCCATCCCATCCGGCCCTACAAGGTCTCTCTCAGTCAGAACTGGCTTGATGGGAGTGCGTTTGACTTGAGTTTTACACCATTTAGAATGATGGGGCCATCTCGACCTTGACTGAGGATTTTCCTGGGACTAATTAATTCATCCTAGCGCTGAAGTTGCCTCACGACAGTGTAGATGAGTCCACAAACCTGGGAGCTTGCCCACTTTCTGACAGTAAACTACTCTGGATCCGGTGAGGCTGTAGTGAGACTCTCATGGAACCAGACTACAGACCTGGTTCTAACCCAGCGGAGCTGAAGAACTCAGTAGGGTCTTAGTTTTGTTTTTTTCATGGAAAATGAATCTTCTCTCTATTCCCTGCAAAGTAAGCACAATAATAAAAAATAAAAGCCCCACTGCTATTAAGTCTCATCTTTCTGCCACCGATCTTGTGGGCTTATGTCTCTCACAGCACTTCCCGGACACCTAAATTATATGCAGCATTGATTGTTCTCTAAATTATGATTCCATTCATCAAAAGTAGTTGTGGTTCCAGATTTCCCTCTCCTAAAGGCAAAACAATACATCTGCCCTAAGTAACTTTTCATGTGAGTTTTTATATTAAATGACACCAGTTCTTTGTATCTAATAGTTATTTATTGAGTTTCTGCTATAGTGATATATACAGATTTTGAAAATATACATGACTGGAGCTAGCAAACTGTTATTTACATGTTTCCTCCCAACCAACAAACATTTTGTTAGCAATCAATTCCAAACCAACACAAGTACAACACAAAGTGAAATGCAGACACATCTCATCTTTTCAAAATCTACAATGAAGAAAAGACTGAAAATAGCCCATATGTCCATTAATTGAGGGCTAATTGAATAATCGATGGTACATACAGACATGTTTGCTATGAATTGAACTGGGTTAAAAAAAAGTGTTGGTGGAAGTGGTGACAAAGAGTTTCTGTTTGTGATGGGTGAACTCAGAGTGAAGTTCCCACACTCATCACATTCACAGTGCTTCTCTCCAGTATGAATTCCTCGATGTCTAATAAGGCCAGAATTTCTACTGGAGGTTTTTTCTTTTTCAGACTTGTCACATTTCCCTCTTGTGTGATTTTGCTGATGTTTAGTGAGACTTGAGCTTCCTCTGAAGGTCTTCCCACACTCGCTGCACTGGTAACATTTTATTCACATGTGGTACCGATGATGCTGAAAAAGTCCTGTGCCCTCACTGAAAGTTTGGCCACACTCACTGCACTCCTAAATACTCCTGGTCAACTAAACCAATTACCCAACTGAGGACACTTACCACACTGGTGGTGCGGTAATCCACCAGGATGGATTGTGAGGAGTTTAAGCAAACGTTTTTTGACTGAAACATTTCCCACCCTCTTGACACTGAGCAGGTGGGCCCTGTGTGTGGATTCTCTGATGTGCAATACAACCGCCGCTGTGCATGAAGCCACTCCCGGGTCGATCGTGTCCGTATTCCTTTCCTTCAGCATGTCCTCGGTGTCGTTCAAACCTGCCCCTGGATTCATGATGGACTGATGTTTCCAAAATGAGTGCCCTGGATAATGGCACCGGCTCTGCAGATTTTACTGAATCCTCGGGATCATTAGAATCCATCTTGGACTCAATTAAAATACCATAAAGAGAAGATGAAAAGAATATATCCTAACATGAATAATACATGTAATAGTTACAAGAAGGCAAGTGGAAACAATCTTTACCATAGAAAGGGACAAACCATCAAATCTAAGTGTATAGACTTGAGGATAAGCCGACCCAACTATCAGCTTAGGCACATAATTTTACCACAAAAAAACTGCATTAAAAATGTGCCAGAAACTGGACATCCTCCTACAGAAGGATCGTGGGAAGAAACAAGCCAGTCAGGGTGCAGTGTAGCAATGATGAAACATACAACTTTCTTCTAGCTCTTAAATGCTTCTGACCCTTGCCCCACCCCACCCCCATCATGATCCCAATTCTACCTTACAAATCTGGCTAGACCAGGGAATGTACACTGGTACAGATAGGAACTAGAAACACAGGGAATCCAGAACAGGTGATCCCTTCAGGACCAGAGGTGAGAGTGGAGGATGGAGGGAGGGTGGAATAGAGAGGGGGAAGAGGTTACAAGGATCTACATAAAAACTCCTCCTGGGGGATGGGCAACAGAAAAGTCAGTGAAGGTAGACGTCTGACAATGTAGGACATGACACAATAATAATAATTTATAAATTATCAAGGGCTCATGAGAGAGGGGGGAACTGGGAGAGAGGGGAAAATGAGGAGCTGATACCAAGGGCTTAAATAGAAAGCAAGTGTTTTGAGAATGATGAGGGCAACAAATGTACAAATGTGCTCAAGAGGCTGATCCCCAGTGGTGTAGTGGTTGTGTGTGGGACTGTGGCCCACAGGGTTGACAGTTCAAATCCAGCAGCAGCTCTCCAGGAGCAAGGCTGGGCTTCCTACTCCCTCCAAGGCAGTGATGCCACCAAAAACAAACAAACAAAACAAAAACAAAAAACAAACCCAAATGTGCTTGACACAATGTTTGGACTGTGATAAGAGTTGTTCGGGCCCCCAATAAAATGATTTTTTAATGTGCTGAAAAACTCAGCTTACACACAAGTATATACAGTACTTGAAATTGCACTCAAGTGTAGTTAGAGCACAAAGTCTTCATCCTATCACTTGGGGAGAGGAGGGTTAGCTTTCATCTTCCCCCAGTGAGTTATTACTAGCAGATTTAGTGTAAGTAAATGACACCTTCATGTAAACAAAAATAAGTGTTCCTTTATGAACACAGTAAAAATGACACTGTCCAACACACATTTTGGTGCCTCAAAATTTAGATTTGTTTCTGGGTATAGTTGACGTGCTGACTTAAAAAGCACTTTTTAAAAAGTACTTAAAAAGTATTACTTTTTCCCTGTCAGCTCTTGTCTGAGATACAGAACATTCGCCATATAACACTCTTTACCTCTGCTTGCCCATAAAAAAATTAATCTATTTAAATGAAGTATTAGCTAGCTTGAGATGGAGGAAGTACACACTGGCCCTAGTAAGGTAGTGTGTGTTGTATTAAATATTTGGCTCAACTTACATTTCACATGGTGTCCTTTAACCCAAAGATATATTTGAACAGAGCAAATTAGGTGAATTTCAGATTTTCCTCATGTATCACTTCACCTTTATTAGAACTAGGGCAGTTGGTTCTAATTTGTTATCTTTAAAAGGGGCTAGAAAAAAAAAGTTACTGAGATACAGAACATATGCCATATACCTAGTCAGACACCTACTCTGATGTCAATTTGAGGATAAAGAGTGTAGGGGGGTGGGATTCTGGCCTGTCAATCTGGGACCTCTGTGTGGGCAAGGCCTTCTCCTCTGAGAATTCCGGGAACTCTGGCACTTCTTTCTTGGAAGCAGGAGACACTCTCACTCCCTTGGAGACTCTCGACTGAAAAGGCTGACTTCCTGTGAGACATCCCTAAAGAGAAGTCACATGGACCTGCCCTGATGTAGTCCTGGAAACTGGGGGAACCTCCTGGAGACCCCTGCCTGCAATGAGATGCTTACACTGTTAGTGGATCCAAAGACTTTCTACCCACTGGCCTGTGATCGTTCTGCATTTGGCACCATTGCATGTGTTCTGTGAATCTGAAGAGGACTTTAAAGATTGGTATTGGACATATGGACTAATATCTGACTTGTGGACTTGATCTGGACTGGATTGGGCTGGGGTGTTTTCTCAATGTACAAATTTCCCTTTGACTAAATCTCTCCATTATAGACATATGCATGTTTATGAATTTGTTTCTCTAGTCTACCGGACTGACACAGTGACTGTACAATCAATAAAGAGCTCTGACAGCATCGAAGGCTATGTGTGTTGACTGCTAACCACAGGTCAGTTCTTGGAGCCCACTGGCCGCTTTATAAGACAAAGATGAGAGTCTCTGTTCCCATGAAGATTCACATCCCGAAACCCACAAGAGAAGTTCCACTACCAGGTGACTATGAGCCATGATTGACTGACTGGTAGTATGAGTTGGGTACAAGAAGTACAGATTCAAGTGTTCTGAAACCAAAAATGAGTCTATAAGACTTCAACCTCCTTTAGTAAAGTTAAAATGCTCCTGTCTTGTTATAAGATGACACAACTTCTCCACTTATACACAGAAGGAAAGGTTAGAATTTTTTCTTATGAAGAAGCTTGGATTCAACCTCACCTCTGAAACATTTAGCATGAATTATCTTGGCATAAATTATGAATATTTTCTCCTACATACTAAAATGTGTTCTGAGGTGCTTATTGCATAATGTGAAGAAAAATTTACATCTTCAAAATATTTATGACAATTGCAATGAAGCCTTACATTTTTGACACTCTCAATTGCCTTCATATCTTCCATACGTGTGCCTTAAATCTTTCTGTTTTTAATTTCCATTCTTCTCAAGCTGTGTTCTCGTTTTCCCATATCCAACATGCTGTCTCTCTGTCCTTTGCACAGCTCCCATACCAAAAAGAAAACCCACTGCCATCTACCATATTTTTCGGACCATAAGACAAACTTTCCCCCCCACCCCCGAAGTGGGGGGAAAACGAGGGTGCGTCTTATGGTCTGAAGCTGTTGTACCCCAGAACATTTGTTTAAGATCCCATGCGCCTCCTGACTGTCCGCTGCTGTTTGCAGGCTGTGAATTGCTGTGTGTTCAGGGGAAGTCCCGCCTCTTGGAGTGTCAATGTCAGTCAGGTCACATGATGGGCACAGCGCACGCCTCTAAATGTTTCCTCATTTGTTAATGAAAGTGATGATGGTTCTAACACCACTGGTGAGTTGACGCTTTTAAATATAATAGTGTTTTGCTTTCTTTTAAGAGGGGAAAGGTGGAGTTTATCCTATCGAACAGGTCGCAGCTTGATGACATCATTTGTAGGTGCAACAGAGATAAGTAGCTCACTGGAGGCCAGATATAGGCTCTGTCCTTGAGAGACATTCTTGCTGACAAACCACATGGAGCGATGCAGATGGCAGCCAGAGCAGAGGCTTGGAGCTGGAGGAGCCACGTGGAGACCCACTTCATTACCAAAATGCTTCCACCACCTCGGCGTCCACAAGACTGTTTGGTAGACTAGCACTATTTGGTTCAGATTCTTTTTTCTTGTTTTTCTGCTCTAAAAATTGGGTGTGTCTTATGGTCAAAAAAATACAGCAATTAGTTCTAATTCGTAGTGGCCATAGGGCAGAAAAGAACTGCCCTTGGGGAGTTCCAAAGCCTTAGCCCTTTAAAAGCCACAGAGTGACCAGTGGACTTGAAATACTGACTCTATGATGAGCAGCTCAATACGTAACCAACTAGCCACTGTGGGTCCATCTACAGCTCCCCTGGGAAGTCCCGTAATACCTTATTCTTAGCATTTTTGCTTTAGTCTGCCATTTGTGGCATTGTGAATTCTTCTCACACTTAAAACTAGGATGATACATTAATAAATTCGTATAATGTAATAGCTGAAAATATAGTAAAACACCTTACCTAAGAAACTAGAGTAGGGCTGAGCCCCGGTGGTTAAGTGGTTGAGTGTGAAACTGCAGCCTGCAGGCTTGGCAGTTCAAATCCAGCGGCGGCTCTCAGGAGCAGCACTGGATGGCGCCCACAACCACCAGAGGCACTGATGTCCACAAAAAAAAAAAAAAAGAAACTAGAGTTGATGTGATCCATCCAATGCAATTTTCTAACTCCAGGAACAGACCTTACAACCAAGACACCAATAAAAAAAGATGTTTCAGGTTGGGTTGTATAATTCATTTTGGCAAGATTTGAAAGTGATCAAACAACAAAAAGGACCCATCCAGTTAACATATACTTGTACACTTATCTAACATTATTATACAAAACATATACATACTTAACCATGGACAGTACTAGCATCTGTGCTAGCCTGGGCAGACTAGAGAAACATATCCAGGGACACTCATATGTGTTTAATAGAGAACTGTCTATCAAAGGGCAATTGTATATTAAGAAACTCTCCCAGCCCAGTCCAGTCCAAGTCCATAAGTCTAATATTAGCCTGTATGTCTGATACCAATCTATAAATTCCTTTTCAGACTCACGCAACACATGCAATGACATGACACCGAATGCAGGAAGGGCACAGACCAGTGGGTGCAAAATCTCGTGGATACAGAGGCGGTGGAAGTATCTCAGCAATGGAGTGGGTCTCCACATGGCTCTTCCAGCTCCAAGGCTCTGACTGCCATCATCATAGCTCCATGTGACTTGTCAACAGGAATGTCTCTCAAGGAGAGAGCCTGTATCTGGCTGCCCATGGGCTATTTATCTCTGTTGCACTTACAAATGAGGTAATCAGGCCGTGACCTGATTGACAGGCTAAACTTCACCCCTCTGCTATTAATAGTCTTAAGTTGAAACCAGATTATGTAACTACTACAGCATCCTTATCTAATGATTTTTATTGTGGATATATATATATATATATATATATATATATATTCCTTGACATTGTCAATTTTATGACCCCCTGAAATGGTCCTTTTATAGCCCATGGAAGAGCAACCGATCCCTGAAAGTCAAGGCAGCTTGCTGAACAGAAGGCCTGGAAAGTAATCCTAATTCTGCTGACCACACAATACATTCTATTTCTTGATTTCTTCCTTTATAAAAAGAATATTTTGAATTTCTGATAAAACAAAACAACCTCTTGAACTTTACACATATTATGGTACAAAAACCAGCATCTGCTAATCAAAAGGTTGATATTTTACACCCACCAGTTCCTCATAGTGTTATAGTCCACTTTTGTAAAGATTTTTTTTTTTTTTTAGGCATCAGGTGGTGGGAGTAGGAGGCCCAGCCTTTGCTCCATGGAGCCGGAATTGAACCTCCATCCCAGTGGGCCGCAGTCCTGCGCACAACCACTACGCCACCGGGGCTCAGCCCTTTTATTTTATTATTTTTTTTTTTTAGGCATCACTGCCCTCAGGTGGTGGGAGTAGGAGGCCCAGCCTTTGCTCCTGGGAACCGGAATTGAACCTCCATCCCAGTGGGCCGCAGTCCCGTGCACAACCACTACGCCACCGGGGCTCAGCCCCTACTTTTGTAAAGATTTATAACCTTGGAACACCTATAGGGAGATTCTACTTCATCATCAAGGCTACTGTCCATCTGATGACCTGATGGCAGTGGAGTTTGGGTTGGTTAGTCCTAAATCATAATTCCTACCTTATTGAATACAATGGCAATAGTTGTGACATAACAAGCACCTAAAATTAAAATTTCATCTTTACATCACAGTGTCATGCAGCCTAAATGTATTTGTGCTTATAGAGTTTCATGTGAATAATGTGAAAATTCAATTAAAAAGCAGTAGAATTCAAAGTCAAACACTTGATAAAAACTATTCAAGAATTGCATCAGATAATGATGAGCATGATAGTGGGGTGGGAGGAAGGTAGAAAGAAATACAGGAAAGAACTAGAAGGCAAAGGGCACTTGCAGAATACTAAACACAGGCATGTACATATGTAAATATAATTACTTATAATAAAGAGGGAATAAATCCAGGTACACATATTTATAAGTTTAGTACTAGGGTAGCAGATGGACCTTGGGCTTCCACCCAGGCACTCCTTCAATGCAAGAACACTTTGTTCTATTAATCTGATATTCCATGATGGTCACTGGCCCAATACAATCACTGAAGTCAAATGGATGCATAAGCAAATGGGGTGAATAGAGCTGATGGCACCCAGCTATCAAAGGATATAGCATGAGGAGGGGTCTCAAAAGCTTGAAGATAAACAGCCATCTAACTGAGAAGTATCCAAAACCACATGGAAGAGGCACACCAGCCAGTGTGGGCATGAGGGGTTGAAAGGCTCTGATCCCAGGCATCAAACAGGAAAGAACCTTATCACTGTGTGCTCACCTTCCTGAGGCAATCACTGAGGACATGTGGGGATATGAGCAAGAGTGGTGAAGAAGGCGGATGGTGCCTGGCTATCAAAAGATATAGCGACTGGGGTCTTAAAAGCTTGAGGATAAGCAAGCAGCCATATAGTTCAGGAGCAACAAAGCCCACCACAGAAGAAGCACACCAGCTTGTACAACCATGAGGTGTGGAAAGAATCAGATATCAGGCATCAAAGAACAAAAATCATATCATTATGTGCTTACCCACCCCCAATATGATCGCTGAAGACAAATGGGTACAGAGGCAAACAGAGTAGAGGAAGCTGATGGTGTGCAGTTACCAAATGATAAAGTGTCTGGGGTCTTAAAGGTTTGAAGGTAAACAGGCGGCCATCTAGCACAGAAACAGCAAAGCCCACATGGAAGGAGCACACCAGACTGTGTGATCATGAGGGGTCAAGAGGAGAGGTTCTCAAGCATCAAAGGACAAGAGTCACATCACTATGAATGAGAGGGAAAGCAAAGTGGAGAGCCAAAACCCACTTGTGGACAATTGGACACCCCTTTACAAAAGAGTCATGGGAAGGAAATGGGCCAGTAAGCATGCAGTGATACAGCCATGATGAAGCATACAGCATTCTCCTAGTTCTTGAAGGCTTCCTCCCCCCAACTATCATGATCCCAATTCTGCCTTACAAACCCAGCTGGACTGGAAGAGGTACACTGGTAGAGATGGGAACTGGAGATGCAGGGAACCCAGGGTGGGTCAATCCCTCAGGACCAGTAGTAAGAGTGGAGATACAGGAAGGGTGGAGGGAAGGTGGGGTAGAGAGAGAGACCCAATTGCAAGGATCTACACATAACTTCCTATCTGGAGGATGGACATTGGAGGAGTGGGTGAGGGGAGACATCGGGCAGTGTAAGATACCACTAAATAATAATAATTTATGAAGTATTGAGGGTTGGTGGGGGAGGGGATGTGAGGAAGGAGGGGAAAGGATGAAAAGCTGATGTCAAGGGCTCAAATGGAAAAGTGGATAGTTGGGAGAATGATGGCGGCAGCAGGTTTGTGAAGGTGCTTGGCAAAGTATATGTAACTATGTACTGTGATAAGAGATGGATGAGCCAATGAAAGGATAAAAAAACAGATAAATCTTTTGTGCCTATTCATGAAAAATAAAAACAGATAAATCTTTTGTGCCTATTCATGAAAAAAAAGAATCACATCAAAGTTATGCTCATTTTAATGTTACATTTTACTGTTCTGAGATATATTAATGATATACATTAATGAACTAGGTTTGCATAATCAATGTGTTAGACTAGGTTGACTAGAGAAACAAATCCAAGAACACTCACATATATATATATATATACATATATATGAAAAAGATCACAGAGTAATTGAATATTAAGAAAACATCCCAATCCAGTCCTAATCAAGCTCTTAAGTCTGATATCAGCCCATATGTCTGACACTAGTCCATAAACCCCTCTACAGACCCACACAGCTACATACAATGATGCAGCATGCAGGAAGATTATAGGTCAGTGGGTGAGAAGTCTTGTGGATCCAATGGCAGTGGAAGCATCACAGGGCTGGTGCAGGTCTCTGCAGCAAGGCTCTCTCAGGTCTTAGTGTGCCTCCACAGGGCTTGTCAACAGGAAGGTGAAGCAGAGAGAGTAGGTCCCACTTACAGGGAGAAAGAGAGGAAGCCCCCAGAATCTTCATGAGAAGGCCACACCCACATGGAGGCATTATGAGATTGTGACCTGATTCACAGGCCAGACTTCACCCCTGTAATTATTCATCAAGTTGACATGAAATTATATAACTATCATAATTAATAATGACTAAAAGTGTAGACGTTGTAGATAAATGCATATGGAAATATATTCATAAATGAAATAATATCATAAAATAAACTTGGTCAACTACACAAAGATCTCAGCACTTAGTGGCCATCTCATCTAAATGGAGGCTTTTTACTCTTGTCCTTCAAAGCTTTGAACTTATGGATCATTTATTCAAAAATCAAGGCTTTTTACCAACTCACTTTTCACTGATAACAATTACAAGTTTGGAAAGCCTTGATTACCAAATGGTAGACCCAAATAATTATTTATAAACTTCAGTTTTGAAAAGCTTCTTTCACATAAAGCCGTAGACAACCAGACCATCAGAAATAAGTGTAGGTTTAATGAAAGATCTGGAATCATTTCTATGAAGTTCCATTCAGCTATGAATGTTGTCCCACCTTTCCCTCCCCTGTTTTCAGATGCCTTCTCAGCCTTGGTAGTTTTATTAAAAGCTCACTCTTAGTTACCTCATCAGAGGAAGTCATCAACTTTGGGATGAACATCTTTATCTTCTTCAATGGCAGATAGGAGACTGATTAAACAGGTTGAAACATTGCTGGTACATCTTTAATAGTTTCCTCGGGTTAATCTGGAGTCCCAAGTGAAAGTGATCAATGCATTCAAGTATCACTCTCCTGTTTTCTTCTTGCAGACCGAGTGCAGCAATTCTTTCCTGCTCCCTGTCTTCTGTCAACCTTAATTTTAACCTAGTCCATCTCCGTACCAAATCTCTGATTTTTCCGATTTTTAAAGTGACAGTTCAATTGCGGGCTCCACTAGATGTCTGTGCTTTTGCACAGAAAAAAGTCCTACTGCCTCTTGCCTTGTCAGTAACCTGTCTAGAGTTAAGCATGCAGGCATCAGAAGAATCTGTTTTACCCACTGGAGGCTGGTAAATAGTATCTTTTGAAGAACCTGCCCGTCAGTCAGTCTTTTGATGGAAGCATGGATCTAGCTTGTGTTTTGAGCGCTTTGATGAGGGCCTCTTTTGCTCTCCTTTGCTGACATCCACTGGTGTCTTTGATTTATGCACGCCATATGGCATGATACACTATGCTTGAACACTACAAAAAAGGAAGGGGGGAAAGAGAACCACAGATATGGAGAGTTTAACAGGATATCATTTTTACTTGCATTTCTTAGGAAAGATGAAATTATGAGATGTATAAGCATATTCAGTGAGTTTCATAAAGAAAACAAAATCCTTCCCCCGATAAAAGAAATCCCTCCAGATTCATTATCCCTCAACCCTAAATATTGGTCTGAGTGTCTAATTTTTTTTAAATATAACTTTATTGGGGGCTCATACAACTCTTAACAGAATCCATAGATCCATTGTGTCAAGCACATTTGTACGTGTGTTGCCATCATCATTCTCAAAACATTTTCTTTCTACTTGAGCCCTTGATATCAGCTCCTTATTCCCTCCCTTTGTGCCCCCTCCCTCATGAACCCTTGATAATTTATAAATTATTTTGTCATATCTCACATTGTCAGATGTTTACCTTCACCCACTTTTCTGTTGTCTGTCTCCCAGGGAGGGGGTTATATGTCAATCATTGTGATTAGGTCCCCCTTTCTCCCTCACTTTCTCCTTACCCTCCTGGCATCTTCATTATTGGTCCACAGGGGGTTTATCTGTCCTTAAATATTAAAGAACTAGAGGAAAGTTATATGTCTCATTGTTGCTATTTTTCACCCTGACCGACTGGTCCCCTCCAGAGCAGCTAAAACTTAAAAAGAAGGACAAGGAAAACGGAAATGAACTTAGTCTTTAGAAACAGACAAATTCACTTAAAAGAAAAACAAATATATTTTTGTTGTTTTGTAATATTTGTAAATTTTAGCAACATCTGTAATTCTATGCAAATTTCTATAAATAGCAATTTAGTAAAATTTGGTAAGTAATATTTGAAAAAAACCCACATATTTGCCTATTGAATATGCTAATTCTATCCACGGTAAACTTTGATGTGTCACTATTTTTTAAACCCTGAAATTCTCATGTCCTGTCATCTTTACATGAGCAGAAAGTCCAATTTTTCTCCTGAGGAGCTTCTAGTGGGTTCAAAGTGCCCATCTCAACCTTCGCAGCTCCAGGGTGACCCACTCTGTCAGCAGGCTTCACATTTGAAGATCGGCAAAGTACGTGAACATACTTAGATATGTTGATTCATGTAAATTAAGCTTACACCAAATTTTTTTGTTCTTATTACTAACTAAAAGGGTATTTTTAGAAAAGATACATTTCTGCTGAAACCCTGCACACAGTTTTATAGTTAAGCATTTCGGCTTGCACCCCTTAGCAATGGTAACACTGGTGTACAGTTGTAACAGCCACGAAAGCCCCAAACTCACTAGCCCATTTTTTAGGAACAAGATATCCCTGTCTGCTTCCATAAATATTAAAGCCTTGGAAAGACCATAGGGTCCTGTCCTATAAGATATACCCAGAGACAGACAGACAGAAACGGAGAGAATTCACAGCTCTTGTTCACTCACAGAGACCAGAAGCCCAGTTACTCAGAACTTAACTATTGCCCACCAGGTTCTTTTTTTATTTTAATAGTTTTATTGACATAATTCAAGTACCATACAATTCAATGGTTTGCATGTATTAAAGAGGATTGTGCAATCATCACACTCACATTTTCTCATTTTAAATTCATTTTTATACTAATAGAAATATTTTATGTCACCAGGGCAGTGATGCAGAAAAGAAAAAAAAAGAAATATTTTATGACTTGCCAAAGACAGAGATCAATGAAATTAAGCAACAACAAAAAAACCCTAAGCAATATAATAAGATAAATCTTATGAATACAATATCAAATTTTGTACCCCAGTCACTGGAGAATACACTTCTCTTTCTATTGCATATGGAGCATTCCTTAAAGTTGACTATATATGAATGACAACAAAGAAAAAACTTAATTGCAAGATAAACAAAGTAGCATATTTTAAACATGCTACAATAAAAATGGGAGTTAGTGGCAATAATATTCTTTTTTTTTAATCATTGTATTGGGGGTTCATTGTATTGTTTTTTTTAAACAATAATCATTGTATTGTTTTTTGAAAACAACCCTTATCACAATCCATCCACCCATCCGTTGTATGTCAAGCACATCTGTACATTTGTTGCCCTCGTCATTCTCAAACATTTGCTTTCTACTTGAGCCCTTGGCATCAGTTCCTCATCGCCAGGATTTTTGCATATACAATTCGTCACTAAAAGAAAGCATGACTTCAATGAGCAATGGCTAGCTTAGGGCAGGGGAAGCCCAAAATTGGTGAATATCTTTTGTGAGAGAATGAAATGGTGCACAAAATCTGATGGAGACGTGCCAGAAGAACATAGACCCGGCTTGAAAGAGTTGTCTCTAGTCAAATTTTGAATATTTTGAGTATGGAAATATAATGGCAGCCATTTAGCAGAACAGTGAATTTTTAGACACCTCATGAATTCAATGTAATAAAAATTATTAGGGAAAAGACTTTTCTTTGCTGGAAATGACAGTAATAAATGTGGACCGCCTGTGCCTCAGTTTTCTCATCTGGAAAACGGGATAACTGCACCCAACCGATAGGGTTGCGATGCATAGCAAGTAAGCTAATCTGGGAAAACCCTCCAAAGAGCTGTCTGACAGCGAGCTCCGTCCGACCCAGGCTGGCGAGACGGGAACAGGGCAGGCCAACGCTTCCTTCTGTTCTTAGCGGTTCATGAGGCCGCAAGAGCAGGCGCCTCTCTGCACCCCACACGTCAATCCCCAAGGCTCTTCCCCGCACTGTGAGGGAGAAGGCGGGAATCCACCGGCTTCTTGAGCCGCAGCCTTTCCGGACACCGCCGTGCAGACAGCTCCGGGAACCCAGCGCTGTGGCGCACTCCTGGACGCGACGCGGCGGCAAGCGCGGTTCCGCCGCGACGCCGTGCGCCGTGACGCACTTCCGGCCCGCCTCGGTCCTCGTCCCCGCGGTGGCGGTGCTCACGGCTTCAGAGGCGGCGCGCGCGGCCGCCCGGCCCGTCGTCTCCCGGATGCCGCGGTGAGCTTGGGAACCCAGGCTGCCGGAAGGCCCGCGCAGGGGCGGTGTGTGTGCTGCGGCGCCAGACGGAGCGGGGGAAGCGGGTGGCGGGGCCAGAGTGTGGCCGGAAGCAGACACGCTTTGCCGTCGCCGCCACCTCCTTTTGTGACCCGCGTCCCTGGGAATGACCCCAAAGCCAGAACCACAGCGATCCGACGCACAGCGCCCCCGCGCGGGGTTGTGGAGACTGTGCATATTTCAGGGAGCCGACAGCCCGATCTTTTCTCCAGCTGACCCGTGGAGGGGGAAGGGGGCTTGAGCGGCCAAATCCTGACCCACAGCACCCCCACGCTCCCATCCCTGGAGAACCCTTGCCTTTCCCCGCATCTTTAATGTTCACTCGTGGCTTTATTTGAAACGGTGAGTGAAGATTAACGGTATCATTTGCCACCGCGTGCAGCGGTTGTTTCCAGTCTGTTGATGGTGCTGAAGTGGGTTGCGCGTCAGCCTGCCAAACCTCAAGGTCAGCAGTTCGAAACCACCAGGTGCTCTGCGGGAGAAAGATGAGGCTTTCTACTCCCACAAAGTGTTACAGTCTTGGAGAACCTGCAGTGGTAGTTCTACCCTGTGCCAAAGGGTCGCCGTGGCTCAATGGCAGTGAGTTTGGTTTTGGAGGTGCCAAGAGAAAAGCCTTCGTGGAGTTGCCGAGTCAGCGTTGGACTGCTAAATTACAAGGTCCCCAGTTCAAACCACTAGCCCCTGCAGGATGAAGCTGAAGCTGTCAACACCTCAGAAACTCTGTGTAAGGTCATTATGAGCCGAAATGGGCTTGGCAGGTTTTTATAAGTTTTGTTTTGTGATATGCCAGCCAAGCACTGTCCTAAGTTATTACCCAAATATTAACTTAGGGAGGTGATAGCTCTCTGAGATGGATATGTTCCCTACTTGATACTCCCCACCCCGCTTTTCCCCACTGAGGAAGAACGTGGGGCTCAGTAACTTCCCTAGGGTCATACGGTGTGTCAAAGACTCAGATCTAGACGTTCGAATCCCTGTGCTAGTCTGACCGGGCCCCCACTGCTTCTATTAACTCTTTAGATCCACCTTGACCATTATTTCACTCACCTGAGTCAGGTCCTAACCCCTGTTGAGTTTCAGTAGTCTAACTTTCTAGTTATTGTGGGTTTTAGATGAACATGCAGTGTGTGTCTGCAAATCGGAAGAGAGGGCTGTTTTATTGTTGCTTCTCTCTGTGCTTTCCCACTGCTGACACATGCTTGCTCTGGGCAATAGAAAAGATGACAATCGTAGCCCTAAAGTACACTGGACATTTACTGCCCGTGTGTCCCTTTCAAGCCACCTGGACCCTATAGGGTAGGGGAAACTGTTCCTATGAATTTCTGAGGTTGTAAAGTCTGCTCTGGAGTAGAAAGCCTCATCTTTCTCCTGCAAAGCTGCTGGTGTTTCCTCACTGACCGACTTTGCCAAACTAGCTGCCCGTGCTGTAACTCAGTAAGGCACCAGGGCTCCTCAGCCCCGGGGGTGGGGAGGGGGGTGGTATCAATTATCGAGCTATGGCCATCCCCCAAAGTGTCCATTATTTCAATAAAAAGCAGCTCATGTTCATTACATGTTGGGATTTGTGTAACACCATTTTATGAGCATCGTCTCATCCTCAGCTCTGCTAAGAAGTTGCCCTCCTCACTGCATCCCTGAAGAAACCGAGGCCCAGAACAATCAAGTGACGTAGACAGCCAAGATCTCAGGGTTAGTCGGAAGGTCCAGTCAGCTCTGCTGGGTGTGTTCTCTGCTGCCTCATTTTCTATTCTGCTTATGTGCCTAAATGTGGGCCTGTTATCAGTTGTGTGCACGAATGATTTACATGCCCAGCAAACATCCGTAAGTATAGTTATGCCTAGCAAATGTCCATAAGTGTAGTTATGCCTAGCAAACGTCCGTAAGTGTAGTTATGCCTAGCAAACGTCCGTAAGTGTAGTTATGCCTAGCAAACGTCCGTAAGTGTAGTTATGCCTAGCAAACGTCCGTAAGTGTAGTTGGCAATCTTGAACTGTTACTTAACTTGTTATGCCCCGAAGGGTCAGCCAGAGAAAGGAAGGCCCTCAACTTGACAGATGGACACAGGGACAGCAGTAAGGGCTGCAGACATAGCCACAGCTGACACAGGGCCGGGCAGGGTTTCACGCAGTTGTTCACAATATCCTCTGAGCTGGGACCAGCCGTGGCACCTCACAACCACAGCCGCATCTCTGTTCTTAGGAGCCCTGGTGTTACTCAGTGGATGAAACACTCAACTGCTAATGGAAAGACCCAAGCTGCTGAGCCAAGCTAACTGCTCACGGAAAGACCCAAGCCACTCTGAGGGGGGAACATGTGGCCAGCCTGCTTCCCTAAAGACTTGACAAGCTTGAAAGTCCATGGGACGGCTCTGTCCTGTCCCACAGGTCGCTGTGAGTCAGAATGATCTTCATAACTGTGGGTTTGGTTTGGGAGGTATTTTTGGTATAAAACGTGGTGCAAGAGATCTGTGCTCCTATCTGTTTTGGATTGGAAAAGAAGTGTAAAAAGAAGCAAAGATAGATTCTGATGAGGGGCGGAAAGTCAGACAGACTGTAGAGGATATAAGAGCTGGAAGGATGGAGTGGGCGGCCTGAAATCAATGAGGAAAAGTCCAGAGAAAATGTAAGATGCAGAGACAGAGTAGGGTTTGAATAATTGGACTTAAGGCCAAGGGCACAAAGCAGGGATGAGAAAAGCCTAATTAAAGAACAGAATAGCCAAAATGTAGCTGAGGGGGGTTTGTACATGGTCCAGTGGAACACAGACTTCTGAAACTAGAAGTCCGACCACCCTGGAGCCTGCCTGGGAGTTTGGAGTTCCCTGAATAAGCAGTGAGTGGTCACTGGTGGTGACAACAAAGTTAAGAATGGTGGTGGATTACAGTAAGTACATTTGCATTTACATACCCACTACAGGTGAAGCCTTGATAAAGACCACCTTGCCCAAGAAAAGTGGATTTGGGGGTGTTGGGCTTGTTTTGATCCAAGAAAATACAATTCAAATGTATTTTTTCAAGCTTGAAGGACACTATTACCTAGTTATATGAGAATAAGTCAAAAAGTATTGCTTTAGAATCATAGCAACTTTTATTCAATAAAAACAGCAAAATGTAAAGCTGTTGTTTTCCAATATACTCCACATAGGTCTATATACTAACTACTGAAGGTAGTGTTTCCATCTCAATTACCCTTTCCCAAAGAATTCTGCATTCTTTGATTTGCACCCTGTTAGAACTGCGGCTTTGGCATTCTCAAAGGGGCTAAAATTGTATTTATTTTAAATATTCTTTGGGTTTGGGGAACAAAAAGATATCTGAAGGGGCAAATTCAGGGTTATAGGTTTGATGAGATAACTTCTCGTAACACAGTTCTCGCTGCCTTCAAAGAATGAACAGGCATATTGTGATGTAAAAGAAATCCCTCTGCTCAATTTTCTTTGCATTTCTCCCACCAATACCATTGTCAATTTTATGAAAACTTCTTCCTAATAAGCCCCCATGATCACCCTGGTCCTTCAAGAAAATCTATCAAGATGGCACCTTTGGAACCCCCACAACAGTTGCCATAGCCTTCTGAGTTGACCTTTCTGCCTTGAAGTGAACTGGGCCAGAAGACCTCCTTGGGAGTCCCTGTTTCAGTGGGACCTTCTCTTGGGGCTCCCTGACAAGATGAAGACAAAGGTCTTCCTGAGAGAACTGCTCTGCAGCCAATGACTGCAGAGTCTTATTTAAACAGACTTTGGGATAAACTCAGGCATAGAGGAACTGTACCTTAACAGCAATCCTTTTTGACTTACTTTAATGTGCCTGGCATTTACAATGAGGTCTGGATCCTGAATGGGAAGTCAGTAATTGTGTCTTTGACAAGTATGGCCGGGTTATAAAATCCCAGGGAGTGTAGAGACACTAGGTTCAAGAGAAACAGGTATGGCCTGGTCTAAAGTGGGAGAACTGGGCATCTGGGCCACTGGATAAAAGCAAAACAAGGGCAAGTAAAGCCAAGGGGAACTCTGGTTACTGTATTTGTTAGACCATAAGACACACTCTCCCCTAAAGTGGGGAGTGGGGTGGGGAATGAGGGTGCATCTGACGGTCCCAAGGTGTGATGCCCCTGAACATGTGTTTGTGATCTTATGTGCCCGCTTGCTCTCTGCTGCTACGCTGTGGATGGCTGTGTTGTGAGAAAGTCCCATCTCCTGGAGTCTTGATGTCAGTCAGGTCACATGACCGGCACAACACAGATCTCCCCTGTGTGTGTCTGACACTGACAGACTGACAGGGTGAGAACATTGAGACAGCTAGGTACGGTACCAGGGAACATCCTGGCTGGGACTGTGTGATGTGGTACAGAGTCCTGACAGGCAGGCAAAGAGCCCATCGTTTCTCCTGCCATGCAAAGCCCTGCCTGTCAGGTGGGTGGTGCCCTTTCATAGTAATACCAAGCAGTTTGAGTTAAATTACAATACTTATGTATGTGGTTAAATATCACTGTATTTTGCTATATTTTAATAAATATTTTAGTATACTGGTACTATTTGGTTCAGAATATTTTTTTCTTGTTTTTCTGTTCTAAAACATGAGTGCGTCTTATGATCTGAAAAGTATGATATATACAGGGAAGAGTGAAAGTATTCTTGTTAAAAGGAAAGACTTGGGACACTGCATACCAGAAGGTGACTAGATAGATTCCATGTGGGCCGAGCTCAGACACCAGCTAGACTGTCAATGAATGGAAAAACACCTGTCTCAAAACAGGTCTGGGGGTGGGAGGGTTGGTTACCACGTAGAAAAAAGATCCTTTTGTGTGTGTGTGGTGAGGGGGGGGGACGGGCATCACTGCCTCTAGTGGTCGTGGGTGCTACCCAGTACTGCTCCTGAGAGCAGCCGCTGAATTTGAACTGCCAGGCCCACGGGC
Organism: Nesogale talazaci; assembly: GCA_004026705.1. Classification (NCBI taxonomy): domain Eukaryota; kingdom Metazoa; phylum Chordata; class Mammalia; order Afrosoricida; family Tenrecidae; genus Nesogale; species Nesogale talazaci. The sequence continues at coordinate 39,479 of PVJH01019039.1, forward strand.
CGCAGTCCCGCACTCAACCACTTACACCACTGGGGCTCAGCCCAAAAGATCCTATTTTTTCGAAAGTTCAGAAGCTTGAAAAGAAGACACAAGTGGCTGTTTAATCCTCTAAGCCCATGCCTAAAGTTTATTTGATTATAGTAACATACATTTTCTCACAATAGCACAGTCAGATAAGCCATTGTCATCTCTTCCCTAGACTTTTGCCACAGCTTCTTAGGCATCATCACCACCTTCCCCCAAAGACTTATTTTCACAACAGCCAGCATTATTCTTTTAGAATGTCACTCTGCTCAAAGCATCCAGTAGATTTCCACATATCGTCCACATTGGACCCCTTGGCATTGTAGACCTTCCATGATCTGCTCCCAGCTTCTGGCTTCATCTCTTCCCACCACAGCCTCAGTGCACCAACCGAGGCTCAAGTAGCTGTCTCTTGAAGAATTAAGGCACACTTCTCTGTGGGAAAGGAACAAATATCTGTTCCACAGATTCTTCCCTAAGAGCTGTGCTGCCTTAAAGTGAGCACATGATTGATTCTGTCTCCCTAGAGATCTTCTCCTACCCAGACACCCATCCCCCCTCATCCCTTCCCCCAATCAGGTATTGGGTTTCCTCACCTGTGAGCTCAGGCTCTTTAGAGTGGTCACCACTCACCTTGTGAGCTGTCTAGCTCCTGAATATGCATGAACTAATAGTTACCTATAAAAGTCCCCAAACAATAAATACGCTCTTTCCTTTGGTCCTCCTTCCCTCCCTCCTTCCCTGCTCCCTCTCCCTCATGCTCCTCTCCTCCGTCTGGCTGCCGAGATCATGGCCATCCAGGAGGTGAACATGCTACCAGAAAATGTGTCTGACTCCTTAGTTTTACTCTCTCCTCTCTCTATGACTTACCGATAATCTTTATATATTATCTGCCATAGAATTGCTCCTAGGAGCCTGTGATCTGTGCCAGGGGGTGGTCACCCCGACACTGCTCTCTACCTGTGTTGTCCGAGAACAAAATCTGTCAAGTTAACCTTCTTTGAACTCTACAAAAACAGTCACTCTGACATTCTGAGCTGACCTCTGGGCCTTGAATTAATCTTTGAGGTCTTCTTAACCTTCCTCAAAGTGTTTGGCCATCTAGATGGTTATAGCTGCAGACATCATTCCTGTAAATGTGCTTCAAAGCTTCAATAATTTAGGAAATTCTATTGTCTACAGATGGGTTTTGGGTCTGTGCCCCAACCTCCCTTGTTCTCAGCAACATGTTTGGGTTTGTTTGGGGTCTCTCACAGATTGGTCACAAGGAAGGAATGAGTCAATATAGCACCATTGAGACACCAATATTCTTCTGGCTCTTTTAGGCTTCCTCTCCCTGCACTATCATGACCCCAGTTCTGTCTTTTAGTTCTGACTAGACCGGAGCATGTACACTGTACAGATGAGAGCTCACCCAAATACACAGAATCCAGGTCAGAGAAACCTATCAGGAACAGCAGGTAGGGGGAAGATGGGTGGGGGAGAGGAAGGGCAGAAATGTGAGGACGTTGGGGGGAGATGGGCAAGAATGGGAGGAAGAGAGGGTAGAAGTTGAACCAATCCAAATAATGGACATATAGCCCCCACCCCTGAGGAGGACGAACAACAGAAACATGGGTGAAAGGAGACACGATTGGTGTAAGATATGAAAATAGGGGCTGAGCCCCGGTGGCGTAAGTGGTTGAGTGAGGAACTGTGGCCCACGGGCTTTGCCATTCAAATCCAGCGGCGGCTCTCAGGAGCAGCACTGGGTAGCTCCCATGACCACTAGAGGGCAGTGATGCCTCCTCCCCAAAAGATATGAAAATAATGATAATTTACAATTTATCAAGGGGTCATGAGGGTGGAAGGGGGAGGGGGAGGGGAAAAAGAGGAGCTGATACCAAATAGAAAGCAAATGCTTAGAAAATGATGATGGCAACATATGTACAAATATGCTTGATGTAATTGATGTTTGGATCGCTATAAGAGCTGTAAGAGACTGAACCCTGGTGGCGTAGTGGTTGTGCGTGGGACTGCGGTCCACTGGGATGGAGGTTCAATTCCAGCTCACAGGAGCAAAGGCTGGGCCTCCTACTCCCACCACCAGAGAGCAGTGATGCCTGAATAAAAAATATATATATATATTAAAAAAAAAGAGCTGCCACCCAATAAAATGACCTATTTAAAAAATAATCATTTGGGAAGGTGTCTTCTGAAGTTTTGTGAAAATTTCAATGAGTTCTAAGCTCAGAATAGTTGTTTTCACTGACAACACATCTGCTTTTGAAAGCCCTCTAACAAGACTAAGAAAAGTATGTAACCAAAAGAGCTTGTCTGTGGCCACCCACGAGTCACAGAAATGTCTGGCAGCATATTTGTTTAGAAGAAGGTCATGCATGCATAAACTGGAACCCTACTCACAATGCTTTTGGACACTCCCTCCTACAATTGCCCATAATCCCCTTAGAGGAGTTTCGAAGAGCTTGTTAACTTTATCCCCATTTTAAAGTATTAGACTATTTATTCCATTTAAATATCTTTGACCCAAAGCCACTCTACTTGATGACTTTGCTTCTTTTGCCTTTGTATTTAAATCCCTAGGAATATAGATTAAGTTTTTAAAAAAATTTTTTTACAAGGTAAGTAATCATGGTAGTAATTTATTTATCACTTACCACGCTTTAGCTTATATTCTTTATCTGTGACCTCATCTGATGCTTCTATGAACCCAGAAAGATAGGGAGGAGAGGCTATAGGATCCCTGCTCAGACCTGGAGGACTTCAGTTGCAGAGGGAGTATCTTAAGGATGATGTCTTAATGCCAGGTCTTGCCCATAGTCCACCCAGAGGTCTCCTCCTCAACCCTTGATCCGGTGAGGACTCCCCTTACCCCTGAGTGCATTCTCTCCACGCTCCTGTCTTTTCACTGTCTTCACTTCCCCTTCCTCCTCCAATTTATTTCACCTTTCTCCTTCCTTGATTCTTAGACCATCTGTGACTGCTGGGACTAACAGAAGACTTCCAGGATTGCAAACTTCCTGTAAGTCAATCCTCTTGCCACTCAGATGGAAGCCCAATGTATTTAAGTTGTGTCACTTGAATCGATTTATTCCTGACAGTCTTTCCATAACACACTGTTTTCAGGTTGTGTGTGATCTTTCTGTGTTCGTCCCACAATGAGGGAGGCACCCTGCTTTGTTTGTAGACTTGTTGGTCTTTATTGTTCATCTCACACTCACTATTACCATTTCATGATACAAAGTGACGAGTTCGGGCATCAGTACTGCTGTTCTCTCTTGTCATTAGCTTTTGTGCACTTTCTTGTTTTACTTTCTGAGGATTGTTTCTTAGATTTCAGGAGTTCTAGAAGAAAAGATCGAGGAGGCCATAACGGAATCTAATTTTTTTTTATTGAACTGCCAGGCCTACAATGGCCACTAACTTGGCTCCCCAGACTCCAGCCTCACAGGCCGGGCTTCTACAAGTGGTGCTAAAGGAAGAAGACAACCAGGCCTGTGGACATGAGCCTGGGCCACCCAGAAATAGCTCTCATACCAGAGAGACCTTCCGTCGCCGCTTCAGGCAGCTCTGTTATCAGGAGACACCTGGGCCCCGGGATGCTCTTGGAAGACTTCGGGAGCTCTGCCAGCAGTGGCTGCAGCCTGAGATTCACACCAAGGAGCAGATTGTGGAGATGCTGGTGCTGGAGCAGTTCCTGACCATCCTGCCCCAGGAGCTGCAGGCCTGGGTGAGAGAACATCATCCTGAGAGCGGGGAGGAAGCAGTGAGCATGCTGGAGGATTTGGAGAGCGAGTTGGATGAGCCAGGACAGCAGGTGGGAAGATGGACCAAGCATGGGTGCAGTGAGTTGCAGTGAGTGGAGGAGGGCTGGCTTACCTCTCTGGATATGGCAGAGGTTCTTTTTTTTTCTTCTTTTCAAGCAGCATGCTGATTAAACAAATGCTCAGGATAGATTTTCACAGCAACAAATGTTTTTTGACTACATCTAATCTCTGTTACTAAGGGGAAAAAAATGACAATCTCACCACACAGTTTGATGAATTTTCTCCCCCAGGTTTCCTGGAATGAAAGCAGTCTCATGAAACTGTTTTCTTCTTTTTCCGTCTCTTCCTCTTTTTCTCCTTCAACAGATTTCATCTTCTTCACTTTCTCTTTGGCTAAATGCCCCTGATAGACTTGGATTTTGAAGGCAGCAAACTCCTCTTCTTCCTCTGAGGATGCTAGGACTGTGACTGGTGTCTCTTCCTCATGCACAGGCTCCTGGGAGTTCTCTTTCTCAGGCGCATCTTTCTCAGGTCGTTCTTGAATGCACGGTTGTTATAGAAGCGGTCATCTTCCTTAGCTCCCCATTCTGCCGGATCAAAATTGG